>BMAO01033057.1:0-252222 GCA_019973975.1 Trichonephila clavata
GAACAGTACAAGACTAAAACTCATACACACAATAGAAATGTATATACACGCTGCTGCATGTTAATATAGCTGGGCAATTGTTATAATTTAGAAGTGTAATAACAACTACTATGCCATTTGTTAACTTACAAACTCGTCAAGAAAATGGGGTGACTTGATTGCGGTTCAAAATTAAGTAGTCCGTTGCCAATAACCCTCACGTTGCTTTTGAAAAGGACATTAATAAAAAGAAAAATCAAAATCGAATAAGACTTGTACCTGATAACATTGAAAATTAAATGAGATGTATTTATAGTTAGTTATTGATAACTCTAATATAAGTATATCAAATTTGACTTTATAAGCAAAATCTCATACAAAATCAATCTTTTGTATCACATGTTATTGACATTCCAGTAGAAACATGTTGTCAGTTTTAGTAACGAATTAACTATTGCATAAAAGGTATCACCGGTAGGGGTACCACTTTCCATTCACTGGTCATGTTAACATCTCCAGCATTGTTTCGAAATGGCTCTAATAAAAAAGGAGACATGTTTCTCTGTTCTTTCCATTAAAAGATTCACTTTCTCCCTTGCAACTAACGTTTTCTTCCATAAAAGGTTGAAAACAACAATGCAGAAAAGAAAGAAAAGAAGCGGCCTGATATAAAAACTTTTCAACGCGACGCTTGTGACGTAGCAATATAAATCTGTAATTGAATAAAAGAATGAAAAGTAACGGAAAAAGAAACGTCTCGGAAAACAATGCCATCATCGTATATAATGTCGGAAGGTGAATTGATCACAAATACGCAGGAATGAATGGAGACGAGGGGGGGGGGACGGCGACATTTACCTCCCTCCCCGCAGACGAGACGACGTCAGATTACAAGATCGACGTCAGAACCTTCTACAAATCACGTCGACCGTATACGCTGACGTCATTGGGGACACAAATAGTCTTGAATGGGAGTGTGTACGCCCCCTCCTTTCTTTTGCATGGAGAAGGGATTAAGGGGCCACTCATTGTAAATCTAAAAATAGCCAGAAGAAACACTATTGGATAATCGATATCTTATATATGCTAAAAAGTTCTGGGTAGTATCATTTCATACACCATTTAGTTTATCCTATTCGGAATAGTTTTCAAATTTATGAACAGTTTCAATTTTGAGAGTCCCTGGCAATGGATCAATTGATAATACCGTTAGGGGAATTTCATACAATCACGTTTCGTGTTCAAGGTCCAGGATATTTTGCTCTCGGATGTAAAAAAAACAGGCATTTTTGTAGCACACCCGACAAAGACACTCCGTATTAGCTCATCGACTAATAATTTGGAAAATAGTTTGAAGAATTTGATTTAACTGTAAGGCATCCGACTACATACAAACGAATATATAAATATATTTTAATATTTAGTATCACTTAAAATAGAATACACGCATAATATGGTTTTAAGGATATTATTAAAATAAAAAAATACTTAAATGCAATATTTTGGCAAAAGATTAATTTAGAATTATTTATTTTCAAAACATTCTCCTTTTATGAAAATGCTTCCTTTTTTTTGTTTATATATAGCTACGACTTCTGCAGAGAATCTGAACAATAAGTTTTGAAAAATTAGAATTATTTTCAAAGTTACTACCATTTGAAATAATTATCGGTATTTTTTTTTTTTGTTAAAATTTCTTCCCTTTCAATAATAGTTGTTTAACTTTTTTTTATTTTCAATATATTTATGAGTAAACCTTTGACATAGAAAAGAAATTATGAAGAGGATATTGCAGCACGTGTTTTTAAAATTGTCTGGGAAGAATAATAATCTTGTTTACACATCAAAATATTTCCAAGAATGTTTGTTTGATATGATAAATTTATATAGAAGTTCAAGAAATTTTTTAGCTTGGACTATAATTTCAAACAACTGCATAGTGATTCCAACAGCAAATATCCTGTTGGATCAAATTCGCGAACGGAATTTATCAATAAAAAAAGAAATTTTTAGCCAGCTAGCAATCTTTGTTCCAGAAGAGAAATGACAAAATGGAAACTATGGTGAAGGCTTCTTAAAGAGCTTAAGAAAAAAAAAACCATTATCTGACGGAGATGAAATAATAAAAAGTAGCCTTTTTAATTTTCGCTCAAATGTTGGTGATCTAAATGTCAAAACATTGTTGATAAAATAGCTTTGTCTACAAAAATCGTCATGCGTTGTACAGATGACACGGGTCAGTATGTTGGAACGCAAATTGTTTCTGGACCTCAAAATTGCAAATATTTTTCATTAACTTTGGATGAAAGCTGTGATATCACAGACAATGCGCAGTTAAGCATCTTTGCGTTACACGTACAATAATTTTGATACTGTGGAAGAATTTCTTGATTTGTGCCAACTAGTTTTAACTACAGGTGAAGAAATTTTTAAGGAACTTAAAACTGTAATTGTAGAATGGACAAAATTAGACAGTTTGCACAGATGGAGCGCCTTGCATGGTTGGCAAAATAAAAAAGTTTTGTTGCTATGCTTAAAATTATTTAGGAAGAAACGTTTTCGTGTATTTTTGTATTATTCATCAAGAAGCTCTTTGGGCCAAGGACTTAAACTCGAGTGAAAATTGGCTGTGGGATTTAGCTTTTCTTACTGATATAAGGGAACATTTAAACAATTTAAATTTAAGATTACAGGGAAAAATTATATTTTTCCTACCCTAGTTGGTCATATATCTTCTTTTGTGAAAAACTTTTGCTTTTTTTTTGCCTGGATTTTGGAGAGAAAACATTAACTCATTTCCCATTCGTGCAGGAATTATCTGCCAAAGTTAATAATGTTCCAAACTATGATAGTTTTAAAAATTTAATATTCATTTTGCAGGATTCTTTCATTGCCAGGTTTGAGGATCTTAAAGATGATAAAAAATACTGAGCTTTTCACTAATCCTTTTTCGATTTCTCTTCAAGACATTAATTGTTACCCACCTCAGGTACAAATTGAAATTATTGACCTACAACACCATATTACTCTAAAAAGCAAATGTAAGGAAATTATTTTAACCGCAAATGATCCGAATTACATCAAATTTTGGAAATTTGTGTTGCCAAGCAATTTTCCAAATTTACATGATTTAGCGGTCAGATATTGTTGTAGGTTTGGATCAACATATGTTTGTGAATAAATGTTTATTATATATGAACTTAATTAAATCAAAATATCGCTCAAAATTAACTGATATGCACTTAAAACACCTAATTTTGATAGAATCTTCACGAACTAATCCAAATGTAGATAATTTAGTAAAAAAACTACAAATTCAAAAGCCACATTAAGAAAGTACTGACTGCTTAATAATAATTTAAAATTAAATATTTAAAGTTGTTTATTTTTATTTTGTACCTAAGCTAACTGATTGATCATGTAAAAATTTATCAACACAAAAATATAAGTTTCTACTTTTGTTTTATTTATTATACCATTTTTTTCACATTTTCACTACATAGAACTTGCATTTAAAATATGTTTTTGGTGTAAATAACCCATAATAAGCCTATAAGTAGCATTTTTTCACTTTTGTATAGATTGGTGGAAACGTTGGAAGTGGCACGCGTAAATTTTTTTATCAGATTGTGGCACGCTTCCCAAAAAGGTTGCCCCCCGATGTAAGATATAAAGTTGTGTACAAAAATGTCATCAAAACTGGTAAGAGAGTAAAGCATCGAAAGCATTAAAAATGAAATTAAAGAATAGGAAAAAGCACAAAAGTAATGAGATGAAAAAAAAAAACAGTTATAAACTAATAAAATATAATATATAAAAATGTAAACAAGCAAATAATATCCTTTCAAAGAGTAGCTAATGATAACAAATCATTTAAACCCCTTCTTTTTAAAATGCTCAATTTGTTTCCGAATATAAATGATTCTTAAGTTGGAACACAACACTATGCATTATATTCCATGAAAAACTCCTTTTCCTTCCATGTGTTTAAGTTTTAATCCCTTAACTGGCTTGCCCGTACACTGTACGGGCTACCGAATGCTACAGCGTACGGGCACTGATATTTTCTTCTTTTTATAATTGATTATAGCACATATTTTAACACAGTCATATAATAAAAAAAACAAAAAAAAACAGCGTGAAAACTTTAAAATGGAAAATTAAAGTAAAATTCTACCATTTTCATATTCTGTTCATTATTTTGCTTACTTATATGTAATAAAAATATTTCGGTCAGAAAAATTGACCACTTAAGGGGTTAACACGGAACATGTTTTATATATAAAAGGTATAAAATATATCTCAGTAAAAAATGTTCATTCAGACTAAAACTTTAAGTATTTTACCCTCTTTTAAACTAGTGCTTGTTTCGCCATGCTAATACGATGGAATAAAACAATTCGTTTAGTGTAGCATTTTTAAAATTAAAACTAATTTCGTTCATCGGTATATAACAGCTCAGAATAGAAAACTAAATCAGTACTGAAATGGTACTTTGTTCAGTTCTAGTCTAGCCACAAAGTCAGAAAAATAAGGATCGAATCTTGGCTGTGGATGATCAATCCATAAATGTCTAGGCCAAGGATGAGCATTAAGTCGATTGAGATCGACTGGTGGACCACCAAGACATTTTGGAGTCACCGTCTTTATTAAGACCTTAGATGCGCATACTAAAAGAAACATTTATAACACCGACGCCAGCTAGATTGGAGAACTGGATTTTCACAATCGATGCGACTGTGATAACGTAAGCAAATAATTCGATAAATGTGTAGACGAAGCATGTACCTTCATTGGAAGCGCACGGTGATGCTTAATACGTTCACTACAGCTGTGGAAGAAAAAAGTGATCACTGCGATGCCAGCCAAATAAATGAATTTTTCCCCACACGCCGACTGAAAGGGAAAATAAATGTTGGTGATCAGCTTTTCCCGTGATAACACGGGATTGGATATTGAGACATCATCCCACGCTTCCACGGGATTGTGTTCTCGCGTTAAAGTCATGTCCCGTGATAGCGTGGGACTACGCAGCGAACAAATTAAGCCCATACGAAGGTTTCAGATTAATCGGTTCATGTTTGTTCTCTTCTGGATGAATTCGCCCACGGTCCACGGTCTAGCAGTCGCTCATAGTTGTTCAAGCATTCAGCTTGATAATTATGTGTTACTCGTGTTTTTGTAGTAAAAATTGTTATCTGTTATATTTTAAAAGAGAGATACAGTGTCGAAAACAAAAATTAAGAGAACAAATATATAATTTTAATACAGAACGGCCATACCTACACCACTGGATGAACCGCAATACCTTAATACTTTAAAAGTATTCTGTACCCTAGAGAAGTCCCCCCCCCCCCACTCCTGGGATAAGAGGCAACCTCTGAAGCGAGTCGTAAGTGTGTTTAAAATTCCTTTCCAGCATCCAGTTATTAATGAGGGGCATCTTGCATTAATCATTCCTGGGGGAGGTGGATTTTTAGCGAGCGCATCTCGTGTAACAGCAGCTGTTTAATTATAATTAACGGTTAAATGCGGAATCAGTTATCGGGAATCTCGAGTCATTAATCTGAGTAGTTGAGCCAATACCATCTGCCAGAAACACGATTCAAATCGGGATGCACATCCATTGACAGAACTACACGACCCTCCCCTATGTCTCATTTCTTGAATCAAAAAAAGAAAAAAGTTCGATGCAGCCTTTAAGTACTGTAAACAGTTCCCTTAATTGGTTGCACTGCTACTTGATTCATCGCTAGTAAGATGGTTGCTGAGAAGCTAGTAAAATTTTGATAAGATGAGAGAGAAACTTAAACGCAACTCAAATAATAACCCGCATAAATATATATTGTTTACTCCATTAAGATAAGTTATTATAAGGATTAAATTAATTAATTCTGTCATTTAATATTTCATTTTGTTAAATGGTTTGAAGCCGTGAATAAAAAATGTTACTTAAATCTGCTGAGTTCGATCAAAAAAATATTATTATGGCAAATTCGCACATTACCCTAAAAAAGGCCAAAATATCCATTTTTTTATTGTTCCTCATTTTAATTGTGTGAGGTTTCTTAATATGTGGACAAAATTTCGCAGCTCTAGCTACATAATTTATCCAGTTGTTTAACTTTTGCATTTTTTGCAGAATCTATTTTTCTGAGACTTATTTTTCCCAATAATCATGTATTTAAAATTGCAAGGGCTTTTTTAATTTTCAGTTTAAAGTTTTAAAACTTATTCTGGTTATTTTGTATAATATGTTTGACGTTTCTCTGTGCTTTGAAAAAAGATTTAAATGAACATTTTTTGAAAAATCTATAAATTTATGAACAGCTATTTTTTTACTGTTTTTTATAATGCCCGATACAAAAAAAACTGTTGTCCGAACAAAAGTATCACTCGTAATACTACTCCAACGAACGGAATTGTGGCAAGCATTTTTAAGGATATTAGGAAAAAAAAAATAGTTCAATAAATATTAAAAGTTGTAGCAATAATAAAAATTTCAAAAAATTGAAATTTTTGTAAAAAATTTACAATTTAAAATAACTGTTTGTTCAACATTGGTTCTTTTCTTTTCAATTGTGTATTTCATATGTGCTCAAATAGTATCCATGCAAAAGTTTTCATTTAAATTCATAAATTAAAAAAGTAGGGTACAAGGTACCTTGTTCCTTAAATGATTTAAATTTTTTTATAAATATATGTATCAAAATATTTTGGACCTTCATGTGCATTACGGTAACAATAGTTTCTGTACAATGAACATAGTTTTAAAAATTAATCTTATTAATATGTTTAATAAACCGAAGTCAGATGTTTTAAGAAATGCATTGACAATATATTATGAAAACAAAGGTTTTATATTTCTAGAGAAATATCGATATAGAGATCTCCAGGAGGGTCATTTATATTGATTTATGTTGCATTCAAAACATATGAATCTTCATTCAGTATATATGTGTTTAACATAAATAATAACAATCAATTGTTGCAAAGTGTGTATAAAAATATCAAAGTTTCATTTATTAATGTGATATAGCATATTTATTAATCAACATGCATCTTTACATATACACAAAGATTTTTCTAAATATGTTAAAATTAGTACATTTTCTTAAGGAATTTTGAATTTCAATAAATTTTAGTTTAAAGTAGACAAATTATATCTAGTCTAAAGTTAAGAAATAGGGCTTTAACTTTTGAAAATTTATAACTTTATCCAGAAATAGAGCTTGAGAAACTTCGTAATGCATCATGTGTGTTAACACAGTTGGATTCTTATCTGACTAATGTAAAATAGGTTTTGGTTTGAAATTATTATTCAATAGAAGGAGTTAAAAACAAAAATAACAATTACAAAGAGATTTCATTGATGTGAATTTTGGTTTGTTGAATGACAAACTAAATAAGCACAGGATATACCTTTCAATTTGAAAAAAGCTGTGTGCAACTGAGACAATGATTTTTTTTAAAGAAAAATATTTGTTTGAACATCACTTGTGATGGGTAAACAAACTGCGATAGTTAAACAAATGTTTTTTTTCCAATTCTTCCCTCTGAGTTTATTTGATCACTCCTTCCCCCATCACTAAACAGTAAAAGCGACCTAGAAAATAATTGGAACTGATCCAGCATTGCAAACGAGTCAGTTCACAAATTCTCTGCCACAAAGTAACAATTAACTCACTGACAGACAGAGTTGCCAAGCTTTTGACGGTAAAACATCAAACACCTGCTAATTGAAGCTTACTTCTACATTGTAAAAAGAAAATATCGCATGAAATGGCATAAGGAGCTATTTTTTTCCTAAAATTTGCTTAAAAATACATTTTGATCTTATTAGTTGGATAATAAAAAAAGCTGATATATAAATTATTTTCAAAATAATTAAGAAGAACTAATTCTAATTTAAGATGAACTAATCGGAGTGTTACGTGCCCCAAGTAGCGCTTGTTGTCGAGTGATATGGAATCCAAAATGGCGGCCTATTTATAACAATTCGTCAAGAAAATGATTTTAAAGAATTGCTTTGAAATACATTAAAGTACACTTCAAACAAGAATATATTGAAAATGACCAATACAAATCAGTAATTAATATCAGTATAATATAATAATTATTTAATATAATAATAACTTTATTATGTAACATATATAATAATAATTATTATTCATTATAATAATTTTACCATAATTGTGTTCTATTATACGTAAAAGAAATATATAATATATATTAAAATTAATCAATATTAAATATCAATTAATAATTGCTGATAACTTGCGAAAGATCAAAAACTGCGAGTTTCTTCAATGAATTACATCGAAAAAAGAACATTTAAAAATGTATTATTTAAAAGTAAAATAAAGTGGAAATGCGCAGTTTGTGTGCAGCAATAATTAAAAGTATACAGTCCACATATTCTTATAAAAAACATCCTGTTACTCACCAAAAATATAAGAAATATCCATATTAAAAAAAAGCAGATAATACCACAGAAGACTGCAGCAGTAGCTTGAAGAATGATTGAGTTATCTTGAAAAAAAAATTTCAAATAAAAATTAACCGTAATATACGTCATCCCCATGGCAACCACATGACCACGCGATAAAAATATCAGGATAACCATAGTGTTATGTTATCACACCCCTTGGCGAACATAAACAGTAACTAAATGCATATAGCACACCAATATCAAATTAGCACCAAAATTAGAACTCCCTCACAGACACATGGATTAGAAAATTCTTAACTCTCTAAACTTAAAAAAATGCTTGGATTGTTTTGCTTTCATTCATTCCTATCTATATATTTGCTTTAAAAATTTCAAAATATTATCTTAGTTTAATTGATTTAATATTAATCAATTTTCAACAACTCGTAAGAAAAAAAAAAGTTCTAAATATTTTTGACCATGATAACATTTAAAATTATCATTTAAATATGCATAATTTTTATCTTTTTAAATAGTTTTTTAAAAAAGTCTTTCAATAGAAGTAGAAGAAATTATTATATCTGGAATAGAAGGTTTTTTTTTATGAAATTGCAGCCATTTCAAGCAAATTAAGTTATAGTTAGAGAAACCTTCGCATAATAGTAAAGAAACGATAATAAATTATTAAAAATATATCTTACCATTGAATTGCTGAAAACAAGTATTCCTTATCAAACTAATCCCCAATGGATTTAATTGATGGGACCTTTTAAATTTACATAATAAGAAGCACAATAAAATCCGACGTATAACGCTCACCTATGCTTTCAAGCTGCATTTTTTAATTTTTAAGTATGTTCGCCATATAATGCGCACTCCTTTTTTTACGAAGAAACATGAAATGTACGTACAGTGAGCCACAAAATTGAGTATACACCTCTAAAACGTTTAGACTTCTTCCAATTACAAATTAAATATTGATTTAAAATAGATAATTTTTTTATCCTAGATACTTTAACCTCTGCTTTACCATCCTATAATAACACAATTCTGTAGTTAACTTATTTATTACGAAAAAAGTTAAGCGCTTCGAAGAAAAGATAGAAAACCATGCCACAAAATTGAGTATACACTTCTTATATTTGTTAATTTTGCCACCGCTTTTTTTAGATTCAAATTTTCTTTAAAGAGTTTCAGGAGTAGCTGCTGCTTATAACACGTGCTTATTGCACTTCAATGCTTTTAAATAGTATTTTTTCTCATTGAAAATCGTAAAATGAGCTCTCGTAGAGAAACTACTGAATCTGAACGTTTATTGGTTGTAAAATGGTCGAAAGAGGGAAAATCTCTTCGAGAAATCGCTTCGTTGATTGGTGTAACTCATGGTTGTGTCCAAAAAATTCTACAAAAGTATAAAAAAACTGGATCTGGGGCCAATATTCCTGGAAGAGGATGTAAAGAAATACTGAGTACTACAGCGAAGAGGAAGATCATTCACTCAGTAAAGAAAGATCCGAGGGTGAGTGCCTCTAAACTAGCTTTATCGATGTCCTCTACAATCGGGGAAAAGATCTCAGATGAAACAATTCGACGTACCCTTCACCAATATGGGTTTCATGGCCGTACACCAATACGAAAGCCACTCATCAAGTATGTGAATAGACAAAAGAGAATGATTTTCGCCAAAGAACATCATTTAAAGCCTATTTCTTTCCGGAACACTGTAATATTTTCTGTTGAAAGTAAGTTTAATCTTTACGGAAGCGATGGACGATTTAAAATACGGAGAGAAGCTGGGAAAACACTGGCACCCCTAAAAACACCATTAGGACAGTCAAGTTCGGGGATGGATCTGTCTTCGTTTGGGGTTGTATGTTGGCTGGAGGAGTTGGAGAGCTTGCTTTTATTGATGGTATTATGGACAAACATGTATATTCGGGGTTTTTAAAGGATAACTTGGAAAAAAGCGCCAGTAAGTTGGGGCTTGGGTCAGGCTTCATATTCCAGCAGGACAACGACCCCAAGCATACAGCGAAGATTGTGCAGTTATACTTGTTGTACCACTGCAGGAAGCAATTACACACTCCAGCCCAGTCTCCAGACCTAAACGTCATAGTTAATTTGTGGTCGCAATTAGAGAAAGCTGTACTTGAGCACGAAATCACAAGCAAGTAAGTTCTCAAGAAGGTTCTGAGAGAAGAATGGGCTAAAATTTCTGTTGAAACCACTAAAACACTGGTAGAATCTATGCCCAGAAGATTACAAGCTGTAATTCAAGCAAAATGTTATGCAACAAAATATTAATTTGTACTTTTAAAGGAAATTAATAAAGGTATATACTTATTTTTGTGGTGTTGTTTTTCCTCTCATCTCAGATCTTTTATTTTTTTTTCGTAAAAAGTAAATAAACGTATCAATTTTATTAGTATAGTACGGTAAAGCATAGATTAAAGTATATAAGGTAAAAATTTCAATCATCTTAAAGCAATATTTAATTTGTAATTGCAAAAAGTCTCTAAGCTTCTAAGGTGTATACTCAATTTTGTGGCTCACTGTATGTATTGCTGTTATGTTTTGAAGTTATTTATTTGAGGTATCATATCAAGCTTTAGAAAAAAGTAATATACTTCTACAACTACAACCCTTTTAGTTCATAAAGGTTCTTTATTTCATTTATTTTAAATAAACACAGTATATCGATATATATATATATAGAAGTATAACGTTTTTAATTCGCATCTCCTTTTTTATTTTTAAAGCTATCATTTTTATACCCGGCGTATAGCGCGCACCCCTAAATTTCGATCTTATTTTTGTGTTCAAAGTGCGCGCTCTACCCCAGATTTTATGGTAAATAGAATGCACAATATTTATAGTTCAAGGTTTGAACAAAAAGAAGTTTTTCAGAAAAAAATAATTCATCTCTTCAGTCTCTTTAGATCATTCAAGCGAATCAAAGTCCTCGAGAGACACAAATGCAAATCAAGTTTGTTAACTGTAGTCGAAACAGAAGTGTTGCTTCTTTAAGAAAAACTTTCCAAAGTACAATCGATAAGACGTAAATTACCATACTCTTTAGCTGGGTTCTATACTGATTTTAGATGCAGATTCTCAAGAGCAATGCACTCAACAGTCATCATTTTTTCCCTTTTTTTAATTGAACTAACGGGAAAACCTTTTCTGCAGTTTATCCCGAAGTTATAGTGGTTTAGTTTATTTATTTTAAGATTAAACGCCGCACTCTCAAAAGGTTTTCTAGATGAAAATACACTAGTGTAATATTAGTATTCGTAAGCCACGTTAACCTAGCGGTCAAGGTCAATGACTCGAGGCTGTCGTGTCATGAGTTCAAGGCTAGTGCCACTGAGGACCCGCCATGTAGAGGGGTTGATGCACGTTAAATATGTCGAGACTCAATGTTTTTCCGTTGGTGTATTTCGGTAGTTTGGAAATTCAAGGCCAGCTCAGGTGTCGTCGTCGTCACTTAACCATGTTTCAAAATTCGGAGTTCAGTCAACAATAGCTTTCGTGTAGCACGACGTTAATAGTCATTCACTCAACGTATACGTATTTTAAAACAATTAGACACATTTCTGTATGAAGTAATTGAATAAAATCTTTGTAGGATTAAAACATTTTTTCCCCTTCAAATAGTGGATTCCCTGGTCACCTTGTGGATATGATCGCACTGTGCACGAGATCCAAGTCTTGTCATGGATTTGAAACCCATTCGTTATTAATACAGTAATACCCCGAGTGAGTGAGTGAGTGAATGTTAACGTCGCACTATTCAGTTACACGAGGGCTTTTGGCGATAGTCCACGTAATTTTGAACCATGGTCAAGTGACGCGGACGACACTTGAGCTGGCCCCCTTAACTACCACACCACACCAACGGGAGGACGTTTGAGCTTTCGACAGATTTAATGTGCATCGCTCCAGCGGGTCATCACACACAGGGTCTTTAGTGGTACTGGGATCGAACTCATGACACGCTAGCCATTATCCGATGCCTAGACCACTTGGCTACCGTGGCTACCTACGCGATAGGGAGGACTGAGTGATAAGCGCGTAAGTCGGGGTATGATTTCGCGTACAAATACATATGAATTAATTTTAGTTGAGGCTGAAGACAAAAGAAAACAGTAATTTAGAAAAAAAAAATTGTTTAGTAAAATTTTAGGTAACACAAATATATAAAATCGGAAACCGAAGTTATTTTGATGTAGAAGGTTTCACAAAATCTAGCAAAGTAGTTTGCTTTTTCAAACCTGCTAAATTTTTTCCTAGCATGCTAATAGTTTTTTTATCCCTCGTTTTGTTGAAATAATACGCTCTTCGTTGGAGTCTATATTTTTAAAAATTTGTAACCCTTTTTTAATTAAACTGTGAGATCTTCTGTCAAAATCCCAATCATCATTCGATTTTCTGATTGAACTGGGTCTTAAGACTCTAGTTCTTCAAAGTCTTGCTCTTGCTTTTCTATGAGCTCATCCATTGCCAGCTCCTGATGGTGGGAGTCCAGTAGTTCTTAAACGTCATTGCTATCCATTTCTAAATTTATTTGCCTGGCAAGATGGACAACTTCTTCAATCACATTACCAGTTTCAACAGATTCTGGCACTGATTTCACTTGAGTTTCAGTGATGAAAAAAAGGACATAGTTTTTTTCAAAAGAACAATAAACAAAAGCTCTCAAGCAAAAGTCGAATCGACGAGATTTGAAAATCACGTGATTCCGGGTTCGCGTAAGTCGAGGTTTCACTGTATTGCACCAAAACTTCATGTGACGCCCCATTAAGGATTTTGAGCCTCACCAAATTTAAGGGAGACCCGTCCCACTACACGATATATGTTAAGGGGAATCAGAACTGGAAATCATGACCCGGCTACTAAGTCGTTGATCACGGTGCTTGATCCAACCGATGCTTATTTATTCAACACTGGATTCTATTAAGTATGATCTTTAATTAACACTTGAGATTTCATTTTTTGATCCTAAAATTATTATTTTCATTATTTTACGGAGGGGGGGGGTAATATACATTAAAAGTCATTAAAGCTACTTTAAAAGAATGCGTTTCGATTACAATGCTCTATTACATCTTGCCATTCATTGTGCGCAAGTATATCTTAAGCATGGCAATTTATCTTTAACCTGATGCATCGTAAGTTTTTTCTACTTGTTTACAAATCCCAAATCGATGATTAATAAGAAACGATTGTAAACTTTTTTCTTATCCTTTTTTCACAACATTTATTCTTTCAGTCAGATTTTCAATTTTATTAGATGTTTAACTATTTTTTTAGATTTCCACAAATCCTTTTCTTTAATTTAGCAGTTTGCAAACTTTCCACAAGAAATTGTTAAATAATGTAGCTTTTGTGATTCTTTTCTGTCTTATAAACATTTGCTTGAAGGTTCGTTCTTGTCAAAATTCATGCAGAATACATTTATACATTATACAGAGGAATTGCGAAAATAGAGAAAAAGATTTTCTTAAACATATTTTTTTTTTTACAAATTTACTTTATACGTATGCTATTTTTCAGGTCATTTTGTTTTAAATTTAAATAAGGAAAGAGAACTCTTAAGTAATTTGTTTTGTATCTTTACACATGTTATGTATTAAAAATAATAATAATTTTTTTTAAGTCTTCGCTAATCGGATCGTGTTGATCAAACAATAATTTGGTTAAAATCATACAGAGCTATTTATTAAAAATTTTCCTTTTGAATATTAGAAAATAATTATAAGTTGTTTGCTATTATGAGAAGTATATGATTAAAAAAATGGACTGCTTTATTTCCCGACGCTCTCTGTCCCTCCTTTTCGAACCATTAATTTTACAAACTGCATTTGTTGGCGCCGCTAGTGAAATGGAATGCTCACTGTTCTCTAAAAGAAATTATTTTCGAGTTCCTGAAGGAACTGCGAAAGGTTAAAAGGCGACGTTTCTAATACCGGGGCTTTACCAGAAACTTCTGTTCCATTTAGAGCAGGGCGCGATAGTACCCACTTCTGATGGTGACAATCCATCAATTAGCCTCTCCGCGTGACAGCCCCGTAGAAAACGCCCTGCCGGGGCGCACACACTTTGAGCGGGCGCTTATCTTCGCTGCAGGAGTCATTTGTCGCTGAATGGAAGTCCTTTCACCCCGAAGCCAATTACTCCAGCAAGGGGAGCAGGGGCGGAGCTAGCTTTTGAAAATTTTGAAAATTAGCTCTAGAAAGATGAAGAGGCGCCATTCTGAAACCGAATGGAATTTGAATTGCACGCGTAAAGGCTGTATTCCATCAATAATTGTATGACCGAGTGAATGTCATGACAAGTCTTAAAGTTTCGACAAAATATTTTAAAATAGAAAGGATAGATTCATGGTGTCCTCAAATAT
This sequence comes from Trichonephila clavata, assembly GCA_019973975.1. NCBI lineage: Eukaryota > Metazoa > Arthropoda > Arachnida > Araneae > Nephilidae > Trichonephila > Trichonephila clavata. The sequence continues at coordinate 14,808 of BMAO01033057.1, forward strand.
TTTTCTTGAATTCATTAAAAGTTTGTCACATAAAATAAAAAGACTGCTAAATCGGGGGGGGGGGACTTTATATTTTTCTAAATTTAATAAGTATTTATTTTTTTATTATAAAAATACAGATTCGTAAAATTAACACTTTGCAGTTTAATAATACTTCATGGCTGGATAATTTAAGATAATAATAATAAGCAGAATTCGTATGGTCTTAACACAAATATATTAAAATTCATATCTGCTATCCCCCCGAAAGGAACGTGTAACATTACAAGCATTTACGTGAAAAATCAAATTATTCAGATTCACTTGCAATAGATATCTATGACAATAATAAAATATATCTTATCAATTTAACTCAGTTATAACAATATTCACGTAAAAAATAAAACATAAGCTAAACTGAAGCTTTATAATTTTAACTATGATTTATAAAGTTTTATAACGCTTAATATTCAAGAGTTTGATTTTTATATTATATCTGCATAAAGTTATTTATTATATATTATATAGATAAATTTATTATAGTTAAAGTAACTATTTTCTGAAAATTATTTCTTCCTCCAATGGGCTGCATATTGGCAACTAAGCATTTTTAGATACGGCAAGTTTTCAAATGTGAGAGCTGTTTCATTGTGGCACCATCTAGTGGCAGCTCTCACTACCAAATTTCAACGTTTGAATTTATTTTTAATTCAAGCTCGCGTAGGGTGTTAAATATTGCCGTGATTTAATTTTGTTGCAAAACAAGAACCAAATTCATATTCAAATACCGGGGCTTTACCAGAAGGAATCTTTTACATGCCACATAATCATATATGACATGCATACCTACGATTTTTGCATCCAGAGAATCCATCGACATCAGTTAGGATTGAACCCGAAACCGTAAGCTTAGAAAGTGGGCACGCTCTTTCTAAGCCACCGAGTCGATGGAAATTTTTTCTTATCAGTAGCATGAAGTAGGTAACAAGTGAACTGAAGCAGATCTAATAAATATTCTATGAGGTAAACTTGAAGGAATTTTAATGCATTCGTGCATCAAATAAAGCTTGGTATATAAGTAAAAAAATGCGAGAAAAATTATAAAAATTAAACTAAATTACACACACATGTTAAATATATTTTTAAAAATTAAATTTACAAAAATTTGTAAAAGAATGCAAGTAGTGGCTACTCGTTTGAATCAATTGCAGCATTCATCTCCTTAACGGTATTTAGAAACGAGATAAAATTTAAATTAAATAGAAAATCTAAATAGTAATGATCGTCTTTTCTTCATAATATATGAGTGATTATAAATTACATAAGATCGAATGTGTAATGAATGCACTCTAAAAGATATTACTCTGAACTTTCAAATTTTTTAAAAGTATAAATCAATAAAAACAGACAATTTAGTAGATATGTAAATATATTATATCTAATAGATCTAAGCACAACAAAATAGATTAGAGAGAGAGTCAGAGATAATAATTATATATATATATAATATATATATATATCAATTTTATTATGCCATGTATTTCTTTCATTTTATGTTACTATATATGTTATATATATATATATATATTTTTTTTTTTTTTTTTTTTTTATTTTTTTTTTTTATGCTATATATTAAAATATATATATCTATCTATCTAATAAAAACAAAGAAGTCTTTGTTTTTATATGAGTTCCATATTTTCGCTAATTATTAATAAATAAATACTAAATTTGTAAATAAAGGCTAGAGTAGCAATTGCGTTATCTTACCACCATATGTTTATATTCAGTGTCATTAAGTTCTGTAAAATTAAATTTTATAAACTCTTATTTAGGAAAATCTGCTTATGACAAAATTGTACTATTATTCTGATTTGGATCTTTTTAAAAGTACACTTTCGGGTTCCTGTCATCGAATTCCTTATGATACAAACAAACTCTCTGAAAGTGTCAGCAACAAATTCCTCAAGTTGAATGGATAATTTGAAGCTGGCTGAGATTTTCTTTTAATTCAATTTTCTCGTTCTTTCAGCAAACCTTAAACTGGATTCCCGAAAGGAAATGGAAAGAAGACTTCTCTTACGCAGATTGTCATTCTTTGAAGAGACATAGCACGAAAGACGAACAGTAAAGAAGTCCTCAACCGACTGAGTGTTCTCCATTGTTTCGAAATGGCACGGATCCAAGCCACCGACTGAGAGTTTGTTTAAATAAACAACAGGCGCTAACCACAATGAGTGCAGTCTAAATAAGACGCATGCTTCCTTTGCTCTTCACCCCCTATTTTTATTTCTGCATAAAAAGAAAAACCTTTCGAAGACGCGATGCTATTACTAGAATATAATTCTGTCTCCAGCAATTTAAAATAAACCGTGTTTCATCAATTAAATTACAGTTCTATTTGAGACCGAAAATATATTGTTTTCAATAAATTAAGCTGCCGTTTTGTTCGAGACAGAAAACGAGCAGAACAAATCTGTCCGGAAAAGTTTGAATTTAATTTTAAGAGAAGAAGTTCCCTCCATAAAAAGTTCAACTCCAACAAATGTTTTCAAAAATACTTTTCTAAGCTCGAAACTCTTATTTTTCCGTGCTAGCTTGCATTCCTAAACACAGCGTTAAATGAATTGAGTTTGAAAATAACTTGCCATCTCTTATTACGAATATTTTACTTACTGGCAAAATATTCACGAGGAAAACTAAAGAAAGCGCTCTGTGTGGACTGTTATTTCCCCTCTGATTAATGAAAATCCTTTTAATTATCTCTAAAGATTAATAAACTACAAGAGGTACAGAAAAAAACCCATTAAAATACGTAAGTCCTGAGAAACTTTTCCTCTTTTTTAAAAAGTTTATATACATACATAACATGACTTGGAGTAATGCAAAGGGCAGCCGTTTATTATATCATATTTTATTCGAATTCAGCAAATCGTTTGGTACCCCAAGCCATGAACAGAGACGAGAGTTTTTCCCATAGTCGATCAAGAGCGAGAGTCGTTCGTTCACGTGTTTTCCGTAAGTTCGCCGAAGTTGTAGCCGAAGTACTTATGCGGGAGGTGGGTTGAGTTGTCCTGGTAGGGAATATTACCCCACCTAACGTATAAAGGACTGGGGAGTCATCATATATATATATATAGTACATAAAATGAAAAAAAAAATACATAGCATAATAAAATTGATAATACAAAATTATATCACTAACAAAGCTAGAAGATTTAACCAGATTTTAAGAAACACAACTTTAAAAAATGATAGAAAAGTCTATTGTACAAGAATTAACTAAGCGTATGTACAACATGAAACAGAATTAGAACTTAAAAATGTAAGAAACCAGAAGAGTCAATGGACTAAAATGAAGACCTATTATGATTTCTAAAGCTGTTGCTGAATTAGGACCAGCAAAATTAGGATTAAATATATTTTATGGATCCAACCTTCCCCGTTCAGCAGAAATTTTCGCCATAATAGCAAAACATAACCATATTGAAAAGTTAGACCTAAAGCCAACCCCGTGTAATTTGCAACCAACAGAAAATAAAATAAAAATAATAAAAAATAATAGAATATATGAAAGGAAACGAATCTTAACAAGATAAAAATAAAAATAATTTTAAAAAGGAAAAAAAAACTTACATGAAAAAAATGCAATCAACAAGAGAACGTATTTTCAAATATATATATATATATATATATATATATATATATATTTGAAAATACGATTCAGCACTGTATGAGAAGATCATTACTTTGAAAAATTGAGGATGACGAGGGGGGTGTCTGTGAAATGAAACTCAGATTTAAGCGATTTCATAGATCCCATTAAGATATTTTTCATCTTTTAATCACAACAATAATAAAAAAACGGAGTATTTTACTTTAAAGAGGAAAGTTTTATACTCGTAAGAAACTTTCCATTTAGTCTTCTTAACAAAGGGATATGAAATTAATACGTGCAAAAGTGCACAGTAAAAAACCTTCTTTTTCGTTTCTTATTTCTACTAATGGGCGAATTTCCGAACAAATGTGAGCCACGGTAGCCTAGTGGTCAAGGTAATGGACTCATGGCTGGCGTGTCATGAGTTCGCACCAAGAACTACTGAAGATCCGCCGTGTTAAAGAGAGATGAATGTAAAATCTGTCAAGAGGTCAAACGTCCTTCCGTTGGTGTGGAAGTTAGGAGAGGGGATAACAGCTCAGATGTCGTCCTCGTTACTTACATGGTTCAAACTTACCTTCGTGTAGCTAAACAGTGCGATGTTAATATTCATTCATTCACCCGAAGAACAGATCCACCTCCATACCTCAACATGGAGGTCGAGTAGTTCTTGTTCCATATAAATTCATGGGATTAAATTCCTCACTTTTCCCTTACAAACTATTATATGCCTATCAGAATCAGAAATTTTTAATTTTCTGTCATCTCAATCAATTTGCTGTCAATTTTGAATTTTCTGAAACCTAATCCCAAGAGAATCCAGTTGGATCAATGAACCATGGAGGTGGAAATGTTCTTTCGTGGGGGTGTAAATCAGCTTCAAAATTAGATAATTTGGTATTTTTTGATAGAATTGTGAATCAAGAAATTTATTTAAATATTTTAAAGGAAAATTTTAAATTATCCACCCAAAATTTGGATATTAAAGACGACACTTCATTTTTTAACAGGATAATGACGCCAAACGCAGTACTCTCAATGTACGCCGCTGGGTGTCTCTATAACTATTCCAAAATTCTAAAAACACCTAATCAATCAGTTTATTTAACCAAGTTTAACATATTTGGTACGAATTTGATTTTTAAAAAAATATGACATATATATACATAATGGGAAGTAAAATCAATAATCACAGAAACATGGAGGAAAATCGATGCAGAAATTAAAAAAAAACTGATTATATCTATACCAAAACGTTTATAAGTTGTTGTGGACACTAAAAGATATCCTACTAAGTATAAATTAAGAAAGAAATACAATATTTAAAGCTATGTTGATTTTTGTTAAGAGTACAAAGCCTTTTGTGGCGTAATTTTTCAGTAGCTTTTTGATTATTAATTTTTAAAAATAATAGTTCTACTATTTTTTTAAAAAAAATATATTATGTCATTCCATTAAGAACAAGTTGCCGATATCATAAAAAATTATTATTCCAATACATTAATTTTTATTAGACGAAAAAATTAAATTTTATCGGAAATTGCAAGTGTATGAAAATTTTTGTGGTCCACTGTATGTAATAATAAACATATTATATAATATATTACAATATAATCATATTATATATTATATAGTAATAATTATATTTAATTATAATTGTGTTATATAACTATATTATATATAAAATAATTTTACAATATATATTAAAATTGATTAATAATGAATATCCATTAATAATTGCTGATAACTTGCAATATATCAACAACTGCGAGTTCCTTTAATAAATTTAATCGAACAAGGAATGTTTAAAAATGTACTATTTAAAAGTAAAATACAGTGGAAATGCAAAATTTGCAACAATATTAAAAGTACAGTCTTCATATTTTTATAAAAATATCCTGGTAATCACTAACAATGTAAGGAAAAAAAAATATCCCTGTTCAAAAATAGCAGGTAATACTACAGAAGTCAGAAGCAATATCTTGAAAAATAATTGCCATGAAAATGGCTAAATTTGTACAGAAGTTGAATTAAAATCGTCTGAAATTAATTGAGTTATCGCGAAAAAATCTCCCATTAAAAAGTAATTGCAATATAAGTAATCCCTATGGAATTGGAGTCTCTAGAAATTAACATTAAATGTCTATCTGTTATCATGACTCCTTTTTAATAGGTTTACGATTACAGATTAGAAATAGATTTTATCTCATTTAATACCTCCCTTTTGTTATATTGAGTCAAATAACATTAAGGCTGTAGACAGATTCCTCCCCACCCCCATATTCTATGCAATCGTTTGTTAAAATTTTCACTGTACTTTTCATTTGCTAAGTCAAATCGGTTGAAAAAAATATAAATGATAGATTATTGTGTAGTTTCGGAAACAATTATGAGCAATTTGGTGAGTTTTATTTCATTCGTGAGCATTTGCCATTTCTTCTATTCATTCCTTAAATAAATTTCAATTTAAATGTCAAATTTCATGTGAATGTAAACGTACAAATGATGGACGAAGCATTTAACAATCCACTCTTTAGTATACACTACAAAACCAAGATAAAAGAATTTATTTTGGGGACTTAGAAAAAATTTTGATTTATCAAAAATTCATTAAAAACTATGTATTAAGCTTATAGAAATTAAAAAGAAATTCCAATTTTACGTTATAAAAAAGTACATTATGGAATAATTTGTTATAATTTTTTTTTACGTTAGTAAATTGTTCTTTTATGTTTACAAATAGATTTTTAGGGAGAAGAATTTAGCTCACACATATTATACAATTATAAGTACAATCAATTTATTTTATTTGAAACTAATCTGTGTATATAAATTCCTCTAAATAAAACATCCCAATCTCTGAAACCGTTTTGATTCATAATGTTGTAACTTCACACAGTATGTGTAAGAACTGGTGAAAGAATTATATTGCAGATTATATGTTTTCCACCCTTTGATAGTATGATTAAATAAGAAATAATTTTTTTTTAAACTGAAAATTCTTAGATTAAAATTCTTAAAATAATAAGTATTATACTTTTTGAAAATCAAAAAGATATTCCCCCAAAAGACTTTCAGAAGACAAAATGTAGATTCTACCCATGGTCCTTTTTTCGATCACTCATTGTTTTGAAAATATTAAGAGGGTATTCTAGTCTAGAGGCCTGAATTTTAGGTTCTTTATTAGGTGAAATAAAAAAAGTATTTTACCTGTCATTATTTTACCAAATATTTATTAATTTTTGAAAATACAAAAAAAAAAAAAAAAAAAAAAAATTGAGTGAAAAAAATTAAAAATCTAAAAAGTTACAGGTTGATGAAGGGGAGGCTCTAAAAAAATGGCATACCCTGCCTATCATGATTGTAACCCTCCTAATGCTCTGAAAAAAGATTAATTTTTTATCTCCCACAAAAAAACAAACAAAAAAAAAATGCAACTATTTCCCAAACTTTGAAAAAATAAAAAAAAAAAAAAATTTCCCAGCAAGTAGCGGCTGCTTAAAATAAAAAAAAAATTTTGTTATCAGTTTTTTGATTTTTTAGAATTTTTTTTAAGGTAAAAAAGTTTAAATTTTAGTATAGTTTTGATTGGTGTGAAAGAATAATGTATAGGGAAGACTCAGATAAAATTTCAAGTACATTGGTTCGGTAGAACTTGAGATATGACAAGAGTCTCGTAAAAAGTAGTTTCAAGAAAAACGAGTTTTAAGCTTACAATGGTACTTTATACTTAAATTTTTTCAACTTGCTATTACTGCTCAATACATTGGGCCTTTCTCTATTTAAAAAAAAAACGTATTTTCCGAAATTTCTTTCTTCTAAGCGTCTCTTTTGAAGCTTCAGAAGCTCATTCTTCTGAGCGTTCAAGCCGGATATTGCCACGTTTATTGGCGAATACATGAACCTCTGGACCGATTTTTATTTGCATAAGGGTCAAGATTTTTAAAATGGGAATAAGGTCATCATAAAAAATGCAAACTGCAATAAAAGTTTCTATTTCAATTGTGTGTGTTCCAGCAGTCCATATTAATGAATTCAGACTTTCAGTTATTGACCTTTAAAAATATATATATAAAAATGTATAGGAATGGTTTTTCGAGGGAGACGATCGCAGGTATATGGGTGATCTAGGGATTGCAATATCCGTATACTGGGATACGGAATATTGGTATTTTGAGCCATTTGTACAATTTTGTAGTACCTGTATTGTTCAAGTTTAAATACCGTTTTTTTCGGTATTTACTAGAAACAGAACATATGTTAATATTAGATTCTAAAACACGTTGGAACAATTTACTCCTAATGATGGAACGCTTTTTGAAATTGAAAAATCCAATCCAAAAAGCAATGATCGACATAAACCTGCAAATAAATTTTTCCAATAGTGAATTAAACTTAATATCCTGAACTGTATCAGCTCTACTTCTAACAAAACTGGCTAGGCATTATGTAAGAGAGATTCTAATTTATTAACACTAATGCAACAATATAAACTTCATGTTGCAGTCACTGAAGGAAGAGCACGCATCCGTTCCTGAAGAATTGTATATTACATTGAAAAATCGCACAGAAGAAAGCATACCGAATTAGAAAATGTATTATGGTATTTACATAATTATAACTATTTTAAAAATGAAAATGAAAAAGAAGAAAAGAAACTAACCAATTCAGATTTGATCAAGTTTATAGTAAATTTTCTTAAACTCTTTTATCCACAAACCTATCCACATTAAGAAGAATTCGGTACAGTTATAGAAGATGATGACACTAATGTCAATAATGAAAAGGAATTGTCTCTTAAACAAAAATTATTAGAATGATCGATAACTAAAAAAATTTCAACGAACCAAAATACAATACAGAAATCAGCTATACCCAAAACCATCTGACGAGGAATCGATTTAAGATGAGAACTTTAGAGGTAAATACGTGGAAAAAGTGTATCACGCATTGCTCACAGTACCACCAACTAGCGTAGATGCCAAAAGAGCGTTTTCGACAGCTAGTAATTTTTGCTCGAAATTACGTTCCAGGCTTAATGACGGTACAATTGATACATTATGTTTTTAAGATTACATTTCAAAAGTTTCAAAAGTTTGTAATAGTACCACCGACTGATTAATGTTATTTACACTTTTTTTTTGTGATTTAAATAAATTTGATGTTTCTTTTCTTTTTTGTCATTCTTTATGTACTGTTATAATTTATAAGTTACAAATTATTTTTTGTGATAATCTCTCTAATAAAATTGGCATATAAAACAAAGAAAAACCAGTGCTTTCTTTTTGCCCCCCCCCTAAAATTTCTACTACCGGGGTATTAAAACCGGTATCCCGGTATTAAGATCTTAAAAATACTGAATACCTGTATTGAACTTTTGGTCCGATTTTGCAATCCCTAAGATGATCCCTATCGTATATTCTTCGATTCGTTCCGACCGAGCCGGTTTATATGCCGCCTACTAAAGTACCTATATCTCCGAAAATAATCATGATTTAAAAAAAATCCTTTTAAGTTCATATTCTTGAATGCTTAAGCTTTGAAAATATGGGGGGAAAAATTAAAAAAATCAATTTTTAGACTAGAATACCCTTTTAAGTAATTTAACATGAAATTCATTAGATGAATGAGAAATTGTCGGATTGGAATAATTTTTGTTCTAAAGAAAACTTATAATGTTCTTTCGCTGTTGAATTATTTTTTGTAAATTTAGCCTTTTGGCAAAACCTTACAGCATTTAGTATTTTGTCATTTTTAAGGAGCTTGGTGGGGCTAGCTTGGGGGGTGGAAGCACTTAGTACTTCCGAACCTTCATCTCTTTTCAGGACATTTTGGATGGCATTAAAACGCTTTCAAATTGCCCTCTTTAATAAATAATATTCAAAATTTAAAATATAACTAATGAAAATTAATAAAAAGAAAAATTTGATATATGAATAAATTTACAAATATTAAATAAAATAAAGATAAAAATTGATGAAAAAAATCTTGAATTAGAAAATTTTTTCGTAATGGGAATGAGTGGAGCGATGCTTAGCCAATCCGGTGGCAGCAAAGGAGTCCGAGTTAGAGTGAAAATATTTAGGTATAAAAGTTAAAAAGAGTTGGTAACGCGAGTGGAGCGCTCTTTGAATGGCTGATCAAAGAGGTCAGTTATTTTTGCACTCAAGTTTAGGGGAGAATCTCGACCCATCATTGAGTAGCAAATGGAGAATAAATTAAAAGATATATAATATAGATAAAAAAAAGAGAACATATATTTATAGGAAATCAAAGAAAAGCAGGATCAATCTGGGTCTGTGAAAATTGAGATCAGGAGTAGATTTTTCGATGCTAGTGATCGATCTATCATCAGAGTTGTCAGTTTTATTAACGAAATTGGTAGCATTTCTCTTGATCGTTTGTTTAATAGTGTGTATTTTACTCGGGGCTTTGAAGTCTACATTCTTCAAAAACCAGCGAGCGTTAAGAATTTGACTGAAAATTAACTTATTGTGAAGGGTTGAAGTAATATCCCTATGGAGATAGACGAGGACATTGGTAATTCCAAGTCATTGTGCCGTGACTATAGGACAATACTTCACCTTATACTTTATTATTTTAATTTTTCTGCTAAGTCACGAGGAGACTTAGAATGAAAAGATTTGAAGACCTAATTCTGTTTAACGTGATACCATAGTGATCCTTCTCTATTTTTGTCTATTCTCTATATTGTCATCTATGGTTTCCTCTTTCCTTCTTTTTCCCGTCCAGACCACAGTTAACATATTTTAAAATAACCTTCAATACACTTCCTTTGTTGTTTGAATGTAATACGTTAATTGTTTGAGTAATTTGTGTACGTTTGGGTTACTTATAATTTAATGTTAATTACATAGTTTGTTTTTCCTTTTACATTTTAGATACATTTGATATTAATTTTTTTCTTCTATGTTTTCAATGTTCGTTCTGTTTATTTTTACTAACACCATTGGTTTGCCAACCCGCAAGTTTGCCGTGTGTGGCGTCCCTTAAGGAAGAAAACGGTGTCCTAGGGATACCTTTTTGCGTTTCCTTTGGCCCACGTTTCGCTGTTGACGGGCATTCTCGATTTGCACACAGGCATTTGTTGTCGGGGGAAGATGCTCCTGAATATGCTTTATGCAAGGTCTCATACTCTGTTTGACACATTTTAGTAGATTGTCCCATTTTCAATCAGTATCACATCCCCTTTTTAAATTCATCTCATTTAACTTTATCTGACTTGGTGGGAGAAGAACCTCACCACACACATAACCTATTCGTTTTTATATCTAAAATTGGATTTTTATATTTAATTTGACTTATTATTTTAAACTGTGTTTTGATTTGAACTTTTATATTTGTGTGCGTGCATTTTATATTCATATGTATTTTAAGATTTTAATATTCGAATATGTGTGGCACAGTATAGCCAAAATTGGCTCTTGTGCCATAAAACACCACACTCACTCCATTTAACTTGCATGATGTAATCAAGGTAGTACCAGGACTCGAACCTGGGACTACACTGCGAATCCAGGACTGATAATGTAACAGCAAAGCTCAAATAATACTACTTAGTTATTGAATATAATATAAAAGTATAGAAAATTCATATATGAATATATTAGAAATAAGTGTCCTGGGTAGTGTTAAATAAAAGATTTTACTCAAAAATAATTTATACCGTAGTGGCACAACAAGTTTCTATACTTTTTGATTCTGTCTGGTGTAAGCGCCTTAGACAACCCCTGTATTCTCTGTATATTAGATAGCAGCTATGGTTGGCGGTCCATAATTGGTGCAGCCCAGACATAGTCATGTTCCCTTGTCAAGTTTCCTGTAACAGGTGTTGCGACAACAAGGACCGAGAAGTGACTCCTTATTGATCGTTCGGCGCGCTCCTCCCTCGTTTATCACCCCTCCCCTCCTTATTAAGACGTCAACCCCAATTTCTCCAAACGGGATGAATAGAATCTGGAATCGTGGAGGGCTTTGTTTCATTAGGGTGGAAAAGATGCTTGTTCCGCATATTTTAAAGTAATTGTAGGGGTGTTCTGCTTCTGGGGCGCTTTTTTTTGTTTTTTGTTCATACCCAAATGAAGAGGCATAATTAGTCAATTGAGTTTAGAGGTATAAGATGTGCTCTAGCTCATTATCTGGATATGTAAATAAATATACAGAAAAGTAGTAAATGTAATATATAACGTAGAAAGCTCATGTCTGTTCCCTGCTTTCACCAGTAATAAATTTAACTTTAAAAATGTGCCATGACAATGAAAAGTTTTATTTAGAGTTCTAATTATTCATAAGTAAATAGATTTATATAATATATGTATTATATGGCATAACTTTACAAATCATTTGAAATCCAAGAAATAAATGAAGCAAAATTTAAGGGGAAAAAAGTACATTTCGAGCCTTAAATAAGTATATTTTAACACACGTTAACATCTCATAAACCAGTAAATTTTTGTTCATTTTAGCAGATATTTTTTACAGTTTGCACAGTAAAATGCTAAGTATAAAATGTTAAAACAAATTTTTTTAAATGTATAATAATTTTAAAATAGAATATATATATATATATATAAATTACAAATGCTGAAGCAATAAAAATACATTTGCTTATTTTTTGTTTTGTTTCCCATAAGGTAACATTTGTGGAAAAGACACGTCCAGTACTAACTACATTTTATAACAAAGTGAAGTTTAATAATTCATTTTTATTCTGCAAATCTCAACACTGAAACTTTTCTTTCACATAAACATTTTAATTTTTAAAAAATTGTAAAATTAAAAAAAATATTTACTTTTATTTTTATCACTTTACAAAATAAAAAAAATCGAGATTCACGGAATAAAAAGAATAAGTCCAATTTGCACACATTTAAAGAAAATATTAGAGGTCTGCAAACTAATTTTTTTAAAACTTTTTAGAAAATTCGAAGATGCAAAAATTTGGGTATAAGGTCAATTTTTAATATTTGCAATGTAATATATTCTATTTACTTTTTAAAATTCTCTTGTTTTTTAATGTACAGGATAGTGATTTCGTGACCGACGTTTCCAAGGAGTAGTTTCGTGTCCTGATGTCGCTAAAGACTCACTTTGCAGAAGGCAGGATTCGCGTTAAATCTGAGGAGACTCAAAGTCCTCACGTTGGAGTGGAAATGGGGAGGGGATTAGCTCAGGAGTCTCTCTTCTTTATCGAGTTTAAAATTACGGTTCTTTACCATAAGTTCTAGAGTAGCTTCAAAGTGTGATGTTAATAAGAACAAAAATCGAAACTTTATCTTATGGTGTATCTTTTGTTTCTGTACAATGTTCCATGCAGATCCTTTTTTCTCAGTCTTATAGGGTTTTTTGTGTTGAAGACTTAAATTTTGCGTTTTTTGATTCTGATAATGTTAACCAGAAAAAAAAACAGGCGACAGAAAAATACCCCAAGTAAAAGCCCACAGGTGTTTCATATTATTTAAAGGAGTCATCATTAAATATTACTGTCATCTGATTTACAGTAAAACCATGTATTGTTTTAAAAATTCTAATGTTTTTGGATAATTTTAGAATTGAATATTTTAAGTGTGTTTCCATCCAAATAATAGTTTAAGCAAAGGTAACTTTGTAACTATGTAGGCGGCATTACTTTCTTGACAATAAAATTTTTGTATGTTTTTTGGAAAATGTATTTTTCTGTACATTTTGTGTTTTGTAATTACATCATGAGTTAGTGCCAATTTTGCAGAAGTGATGTAAAGGTTTATTTATGTTAAACCATAATGTGTGTGTGAGAATATATAACACACATATAATCTTATTTTATGTAATAGATGAAACTATTGTTTCCTCGAATAGCGATAATGGCTTAAGAAAATTCTAATAACACACATTCCAAATCCAAAAAGAAATATTTATGAGCATTATGCGTAAGGAACAAGCCATTATAGACATGTTTTTTACTACACAACTACTGTCGGCTTTTGATGCGCTTACTTAAAAAATTCCTAAAATTCTAATTTGTTTTTTTAAAAAAAATATTTCCGAGAGAGAGGTAGTGCGATTTTTTTGTACAATTGAAAGTAAAACTATGTACCTTTACATCATTTAGATTTTGCAAGCAATTATAATGCCATTATTTTTATTTTGCGACCTTCAAGCAATTTCTTTATTATTTAGCTTTCATCTTGGCATGTATCAGAGCCAAAAAGTTTCATTTAAGTTTTCAATTGTGACGATGTTTTTTTGACAAATTAATATTTTATTTTGTGTTTCCGGATTGTTTATCTTATTTGTATAAATTTTTTTTAATAATATTAAGTGTGTGAAAGAGATATTTCCATGATCAAAACTAGGATTCCCATGAAAATTTGATTTCTCATTGGTAATGAATAAATTCCAGATATACCACTATTTTGTTAATGCAAAACAGCATATTCCAATAGAATAAATTATAGTTTAAAAAACCTAAGAAAACACCCTTTTACAGTTAATCGAACTGAAAAGTAAAAAAATAATTCTTAATACGAGAATAAAAGGGTTAAAGAAACTTAATATCATTGTGGTAAAAGCGTTGGGTGCTTAGTACTACATTTTTACACTAATTCTGCATTTCTGATTAGAACTAGTAAGAAATTATAACAATTAATAGCGAGCACCCCCCGCCTTTACTGCAAGAAATTCATTTTTTTTTTCTCGCTAATCATTTTATTCTTATGTTAAAAATTAATTTTTACTTTTTTAAGTTCTATTAACTATAAAGCGTGTTTTTTAAATCAATTTATTTTTCATTTTTTAGTTCGAATTTCTGTAAACGTGTTTTTTTTATTTTGTTAGATTATCATTTATTTTATTTGTTGTTTTTGTAAACTATGAGCGTTTTTTCACTTTAGGGCTGTTCCTTAATCTTTTAGCCACGAAATCTGAAAATGGGAAATCGTTCATCCTGATGATCAGGACAATGGAACAAAATTATTAAATTATTGTATTATTTTTGGTCCTTGACAAGTGCACCAAATTTCAAATTAATCTTACCTTTTAAAGGGGGTAAAAATCGAGTTCAAAGATTCCGTTACATACAAGTGAAGCTTATAAAAGCGTGTTAAAAAGAGTTTACGGGTTCTTTTATTTTCGACCGTTACTGAAATTTCAGTTTTGCTAACTGATAAAAGCTTTGATGTAAAGTTTGTACCAGATACTATCCCCTATAAGTAAAATCTTTCTCTTCTTTATATTAGTCATACGCATGCGTACACACGATTCACTTTCTATTAAATTTTTATTCTTATCACCCGTCAGCTCTCTCGATTCGAATAAAATGCACAAGTGGATCTAGTAAAAGGATGAAAAATTAAGTACCTTCCTTCCGAAAAGGAAGTCATCTAGATAATGTAACGAGATAAAGTAATCTATAACGAAAAATCTTTGCTCCGTTAATAGAATTAGTTCGTCAACTAATACATTTAATTACATACTAACTATTCGCTGGTTAAAATGTATTAATGAAAAACCAAGAGTTATTAACGCTCCTCTCATAGTAATTATAGTTATTTTTATATTGGTTGATGATTTGATTTGTATATATTTTTTTATTAACAATGAACTCTGAAGTGCCTTAAAGGTTGACAACTTGAAGACTTTGAGCCTCGACAGAAGTGCATTAGCCCCTCAGCACGTATGGTCCTTTGTGGTACTCGGACTCCAACCCACTATTCGACAACGTCGATCACGAGTTCGCGATTATGGTCATTCAGCGAAAAGGTGTGTGTGTATGTGGATGACTTAAAATATTCAAACCAATGAAATACAACGAAGATTGAGCAAATGTTCTTAGAGAGAGTAGGATGTTGGTGTGTGTGTGGATTTCCATCGAGTCCATCAAACTCCTTAATTATGTAATTCATTTTGAGGGTCTTAAAACGGACAGAAACTACCTAAGCATCATATGTTTTTCTATTGAAAAGATTAAATTACGAAGTTAAATAAATCTGTTATTACGTATAGTTTATATCATACACTTTTTCCAGAAAAAAATACGTTTGAAAGGGTCCGTAATTTTTGCCCTATTGTCGGCATAAATGAGATTTTTTAAATTTTTAAGAAATAAGTTAAATGCTCTCTTTTCTATACTTTAATCGGAAACGTGATTTCTCGATATTATTTATATGAAGTCAGTTACTTTATTTAAGGGCTGATCAGGCATAGAATATCAGAATTCTTTGCATTTTTTTTCACTCTTCTTTACATTTTTTTTGCAAGACTTGGGGAAACATCAATATATATATATATATATAATGCAAGCAAATTACGATACCTTTCAAGTTCCGAAATACATTCATACATAACTGATTCCGTATTTTCATTAGAAAGTTTCATGAATATGAAAGGAAATATTTTGTTCCTTTTTCGTAGAAGCTTTAAAACTGCGTGAATGTCTCTTTGTGCTCTAGATATTTTTAAAACTGAACAGTTCTTTTTTCTCGCGCGGATCTGTTACTAAAGCAAAAAAAAAAGTCTTAACTATACGACGAGAGATGACTAAATGCAACGCAAGGCCCTTCCATCGTGAAATAGGTTTGGGGTTCAGGTGGAAGACGAGAACCCGCCTCTAATTACTCAGAAAAGGGATCCATTCACCCTCTGGGGAGGAGATGAGACGAAACTCAATATCTTTCTGTGGGAGGAAAGGAGAATTTCGATAGAGAGAGAGAAATGTGTTGGGAAGAATAACATAAATATTTTGATTAGTTTTCGTACAACGTTAGATGGCGTTGTATAAGATATCCTTATGCATACACGCAACAATAACGGTTTTCTCAAATGCAAACAATTGTTAAATTGTTCCATTATTCATGTTGAGAATGTATCTTCAAAATCTTCTTCTCCATTGATTTTATGGGGTGTGAATAGGAAAGATTTCTTCCTTTCAGTATCTATATAAATATTTTACTACAGCAACAACCAATTGGGTTTATATTCTTTATGCAATGGAGAGTATTAGGGCTCTTCTGCAAAATCAGTTATGGGGCTCAAAGGCGTACTTGGAGTCGGTCAGGATTTGAGCACCCGAGAATCTGCTCAATCTATGATGTTAGGGTTGTGGGGGTGTACATCGCTCCACTGTTTATATTCCAGCCTAGAGTTGCCGGTTAAGTAACCTTTCCTCTTCGGTACTTTCGCTTGTTTTCTACAAAGAACAAGTGAATGAGAAAGAGTTTTATGAATATCACACAAAAAATGGACTATTTTTGATGGACCTCGTAATTCTGAACCTCCGTCAAGTGACGAGGACGACACTTGAATTCTGGCATATCCCTCTCCTAACTACTACACCACACCAACGAGACAACATTAACTCCATCCCTACAAACGGGTCTTGAGGGGCTCTAGGATTCGAACCCATGACACGTCGTGCACGAGTTCATTGACCATAAGCACTAGGCTACAACGTCCACAACAGGCAACCAAGAAGAGGAGAAATTTTAAGAATAATTAATTAATTGTTGTTATCACACACCTATGGATTTCGTTTTAATCTGTAAACAGTCATTAAAAGAGAATTGAGATTGGTTACAGCAATGACATGTTTACGTATGTATTTAAAAATTCTAAATACGGATAAAATGAATTATTTATTCACATCCTATTAATTTTAATTCTTTTTAGTAATTTCTCGTAAATATTGTATATCAATATAAATCGTTTTACACTCTCCGTACGCCGTCCTCACTTACGCCGTGGGTAGCCTAGTGGTTAGAGCATCAGTCTCCAGATCGGAAGGTCTGGGTTCTATGCCCGATGTCACGAAATATCCGCCGAGTACACTCGGAAAACATGCTCGTTAAATCAGTCGGTCCGAATGGTGTTGCTATCTATCGTATTGTACCGAGCATAATCGTGCTGTCACCTTAACGAGGCTCAAAGCTAAGGCTAACGACAGGCGCAAAGTTCTAGCCCTTAGCCGCAATGAATTTCGTGAACCTTGATCTGATGTTACTGCTGATCAGGTACGACATAAGCAACAACAACTTACTCTCTTTATTTTTTCACAAAACGTGTTGAGAATTTAAGGTGCTGCTTCGAATCAATATCGGCTTAGATTCGAATAAATATGTCGTATGTTTTTGTGTAAATAAACCTACATCTAGCCTGTGTATGATAATTACACAAGAGGGCCATGAAAATTTTAAAAAAATGTATGGCCTCGATAATTTTTCCTTATTTTCATGCCTAACTAAACGTACAGAAAAAAAGTGTGTTCAAATATGATAAAAAGGAAAATTTTCATTTTAAAAAAAGTAATAAAATAAATTTATCTTACAGCTTGTGTGAACTGGCATATTAAGCATTTCTCTGCGAATTGATTTGTCTTTTTATTATATGCACGTACATTCGACAAAAAGCCCCATCTCCGCACAATACATAGATATTCTTTCAATGTGAGAAAAATATTCTATTTTTTTCACACAACCCACATTTGTGAGTAGATTTTTATTCTTCCTTAAATTAATTCGATTACGAAAAAGTATTAAACTTTTTCGTTGGTTTATCGCTCTCCGTATACCCATAAGATTGCGGGTTCGACCTCGGCCCAAGTCGGTGGATTTTCATGATCCAGAAAATCGACAGTGTCCCTGTCATATGCTTATGCGGCATGTTAAAGATTTCTAGAGTGCCTGTTTAGCTTAGGTGATCTTGGCAAAATTAAATTCTTAGTAACATTTCACATCGTCAGAGCTCAGGTGCCTCCCACTTGGGACGAAGCTGGATGTCAAAATTACATTGTTGCAATTAGTATTCTACTATATGATATCACACTAAAAAGTGATAAGTTTCAGGGGAATGTACTTGATCTGCAATGGTCAATATCAACTCACAACCTCATTGGAAATAAAATATATTTAATAATAAACGGACAAATTCCCTTCATGATTTTCTTTCGATAATTTTTTAATTGATGAGCTTCATACTATTTTGATTTTCTAAGTTGTTTAATTTGCAGTCGAATTATATATTCTTTGTGCTCCTAATATCAAATGAAACAAACTAATGCCGAGGATTAATGTTCTCTGAGTCTATGTCTTCCTTTTAATTAGATATCGAACCCTTACCCAGGAGTCCAAAGAAGATTACTGGGCTAATTGTGGATTCATTAGGATTAAGAGTACTCCAGGGCACGAAAATCCTCTTATCACATGATTCGCAGTTTCCCGCATGAGAGAAACGATTATCTGAAATCGAAAATGCCACTTTTGTTTAATTTATTGAGTGGTGCTTTTATATTTGTAAGATGCTTACATTTATATAATATTGAAATGTATCATTAAAATTATTTCCGAATGAATTGGGAAGTACATCATTTGTTTTTTTAATTTAAAAGGTATCTACAAGTATATGAAATTATTTTTTAATTTATTACATATTTAGAATAGACTAGCATTTAGCTTGTTTTAGGTTGTGGAATCTTGAATAACAAAAAGCACTATTTTATATAATATGCGGTAGTTCAATATTAATCTTTAGCTTATATTATAGAAATATAATCTTTTTGCAAGTAACGTTAAAACAAAAACAAAACAAAATAAGTTAAACTCTTTTGAATCCTTGGTTTCCAACTACTTTCACAACCGTGATTTTGCAAAAGCTTACAAACGAATATTTTTTTAGTACTTAATGCCACTTAGATAAGAATAGACGCACAAAATATTGCTTTAAAAGTATTATAATAAAAATTATTTATATGCAATATTTTGGCAAAAAATTAACTTAGAATTACTTTCTTTTAAAAACATTCTTCTTTTATGAAAAGTGCTTCTATAATAATAATATTTTTCCTATGCATAGCTCAGATCTCTGAATAGAGACTGACCTAGAATTTTTGAAATACATAATTTACACAGAAGGGAAGACTATTATCCATATTTTAATACATCAGAGGGGAGAAATTTTAACAAAAAATTCCCATTATTATTTCAATTGGTAGTAACTCTGAAAATAAAGGGAATTTTTCAAAAGTCTTAGTTCAGATTCTCTGCAGAAATCTGAGCTATATTTAAATAAAATATAAAAAGAAGCATTTTTATAGAAGGAGAGTTTTGTGAAAATTGCCAATTCTAAGTTAATTTCTTGCCAAAATATTGTATTTAAATAGTTTTTTTTACTGTAACAACAGTCTTAAAGCAATTTTAAACGCGTATTCTAATCTAAGTGAGACTAAATATTAAGAAAATATTAATTTGTAAGCTTTTGCAAAATCACATTTCCGAATGTAGGCGGATACCTTAAAGAAGTAAAATGGAGCCACAGAATTCGAATGCAAGAAATTCTGGCTTGGTCAGAATTTATTGGTTTTATTGAAGCAAGACCATATACTGAGAAGCTCCCCAAATACTCTGATTTGTGGAAATCCATCGGAAACCTTAGGTTTGCAAAGCCCTAACTAATCCAACGAGGTTAAATCCCTGTGAGATGTCGTAAGTTTCCAAATAATTAGAACTATATATTGGACACCCTCTTCACTAAAGTCCTTTGAGTATAGTAATGGAAGTACTCTGCTAACTTTGATTGAATTTCAAAATAAAAGATGATTTTTAGCGCGTTTTTCACGTAGTGGAACAAAAGCGCTATTAGGACGCAAATTTCGTCTTCGTTCCATATTTTGTCGTACCTTTTTCTCAGCCAATAAGCAACCAATTGATCTCGGGTTTCCGGCATTGGGTCGCATTTGTGCCCTAAATGAGCCGAATCATATTTAAATTTAATCATTTTTAATTTTTTTTAAGTACAGTACACTACTTTCTGTTAGTAAAAAGTTCATTAGTTGCATTATTGTAAAATACAACATGTGAAAAACACGCTAAAATTACTTGGTCATGCCAATGATTGATATCTTGTTTTTTTAAACTGCCACAATTCAGAACCACCTGTGGCTCAATCTAACAGCTACAATGACACCAAACCGAATTTAAACTAATAGTAAAAGAATTAAAATCCAGTGAAAAAAATTAGTTCAAAAGTCATTGACAGGAGTTATTATGTAAAATGCAAAAAGTATTGAAAAAAGAAAAAAAAAAACTTATAATAATAAATCTTACAAAATAGCAATGAAATGTAAAATTTTCCTTGCGAAGGAATTCGAACACTTACAATATAATTGCCATTATCAGAGCCATCGTCATCCTCTGCACAACATTTCCTAAGGCCGTAAGCAATATGTCAGAAGGAAGGTTCCCCATTGTCTGTGATAGGTGTACCAACAATGTTTCCCTATAATCCGTCGAGGTAACATAAATCAGTTAACTGTGATTGACGAGTATACTCGTCATGGAGAAATTTGAATATTTTGTGTCATGACGAGTATACTCGTCATGCGTAAAAAATAATAACAAAACATATCCTCAAATTTCAAGATGCTTAGAGTATTTTAAGACCAGGCTAAAACAAAACAAGTAATTAAAAAAATATGAAAATTTTGAGATTTAACTCATGCTTTCCTCATGCACCGGCTAAAAGTAATAAAATAAGAAATTTTATCCAATATTTTAACAGTGACACTTACTCTACGATTGACGAGTGCACTTGTCATCGCCCAATTTCTGTGCTAATCATAGTCGGGTGCTCTCAAACGGGAGCATCAAAGTTAATTATGATCTCTTCTGATATTGGTTTAGGACCTCTGCCTGGATGAATTGTTTAAGAACTTTTTAATAATTCCTTTCAAAACATTAAGTGAAAAGTCCACTTACGTAGCCTTTTTTGGGCTCTAAGCTCACGTGGATCTGTGGCTAATGGAGAAAATACAGCTGTCCTATCAATGCTCAAGCTGGTAATGCGAATAACATAATCACTTGGACTTGCTCAAAGATGACCATTCTTCTGAACTATCTACATGTTTTGTAAATAGTTTGCGCGGTTGTCTAATATGAAAGCATAAATTTTGGGTGGCAGCCCATCCAGTACAGTGGTTAGTGACGCTGACTGTTGTGCCGTTGGACCTGGGTTCGAATCACGATGACTTTCGGGAAACTTGATCGAACACAGTCGGACAGGTGTCATTAGAAACAAGAACATAAATTTGGATTTTGCTTTCATACCCTTATTCAATGCTGATTCTCGGTTTGGTAAGCTACAACGATGCCACTAATTTCCCTAACGGTGATTTTTTGAACTATTTCTTAACGTATTTTTACTTGAGTAAGAGAGTGAGTGAATATTAACGACGCTTACAAAGCTGCAGGAGGGCATTTGGCGACGGACCTCGTAATTTTGAACCATGGTGAAGTGACAAAAGCGACACCTGAACTGGTATCCCTCTCTCCTAACTTCTACATCACACCGATAGGAGGAAGTTTGAACCTCGACAGGTTTAACGTGCATCGGCCCCCTCTACACGGCGAATCTTCAGCGACACTAGGTTCGAACTCACAACATTCCAGCCACTAGTTGATGACCTACACCACTAAGTTACCGCAGCCGCAATGTATATTTATTTTCCTTACCAATTTTAGTACCATCATTGTTTTTATTTCGAATTACAGGTGCCTCAGAAAGTGTCAGTTTTAAAAAAATCACCCTGCATTTTAATAGCTTGGTATTATAACAATTTTATAATTAACTGTAACCTCTATTATCCGATAGCGAGTCGCTGTTTTTGTCGCCAATGGGTCATGAACGAGAGCTCACGGTTAGCGTTGCTTCTGCCGAATCATGAGGTTCTAGAAGCTTGTTGTGTAGGAAGAATGGTGGACACAAAATGTCTCGTGGCTCAAAGTCCACTTGTTGTTGTGGTGTGGAAGTTTGGAGAGTGGAGTGAATGCTTAGGGTGTCGCTTCTTCACTTGTCTATGGTTCAAAATGATGAAGTTTGTTGCCAATAGCCCAAGTGTTGCTTCTGTGTTCAACATTGATGACAAATCAACCGATCTCGTTTCGAGATCTATTGTCGCAAGCTCTTTGTGCAGTTAAGTGTGAAATTAATTAAGGGCACACACAAAAAAAATTCCGATTTAT
The DNA here is from genome assembly GCA_019973975.1 of Trichonephila clavata. Classification (NCBI taxonomy): domain Eukaryota; kingdom Metazoa; phylum Arthropoda; class Arachnida; order Araneae; family Nephilidae; genus Trichonephila; species Trichonephila clavata. Next base: position 37,452 of record BMAO01033057.1, read on the forward strand.
GAAAAACGGTTTTACAAAAAATACTATAAAAAGTCAACTACGATCAGCACTAAGTTTTCAAATTGGAACATTTTTTAATAATCTATTGTAATTTTGATTTAAAAGACTCACCAAGTTTCAATTATTCTTCGTTTTTATTACGTTCACTTTTTTCATAACTTTTTCTTTGGTATTCAAATGCTATTTATCCAAAATTTATTTCAAAGCTTTAAATATTCTAAAATTGTTTTTCTATGTACATTAAAAGATAAATATAAATGAGTTTTAAGTTGTTTTTGTATTTCATTAAAAAATCTCTAAATCGAATACACATTTGGAATGTTTTTCAGAATAAAATTGCACCCCAAAGCTGAAAGAGAAGTTTTCATCTTAAAAAATAACCCGATTCGAAAAATATATATGAAATTCTTTAATTTATTTTTAAACAAAAAAATTTGAGAAGGGGCAGCATTTTAAATTTAAAAGCTCAAGAAGAGAGCAATTTTTAAGTATATACACAAGAGAAAAGAGGAAAAAAAAATTAGAATTCGTAAGAGCTAGGAATATTTTTTTGAAAGACACTATTCTGACTTTGATAAAAGAACGTATAATAAAATATTCGAACTGAATGGGATGAATATTGTGCTTAAAATGTGATTTTATATAATTGGGTCCCTTAAGAATATATATATATATATATATAAATACATTTACGACGAATTCTTTTCCTTAAGGTTTATTTATGAGTTGATGCATTAGAGTCAACTTAACATGCGTATTCATTTTTGTTTTTTAAAAAAATATGGTAGTTAAAAAAATAATGACTTATAAAGAGGAAAGAGCTACTTAATTAAAACAAAAGCTTACGAGCACACAGATCGGAAAGATAAAAAGCAGAATGAAAAAAAAAACATAAAATGACTGAAGAGGAGAAAATGAAGATAAGAATTAAATTCATCAACTGAATTAGCGAAATAAAAGCATTTCTTGATTAAAGGGCTTATGAAATCCAATTATTCATCTACTACTATAGTTATTTTACCGAGGAGCGAGATAACGTAGATTAAGCCAGCGATTCGCAAACTGTTTGGCGCATCCTCTTAGGGGGCGTGATAACCCTATGTGAGGAGGGGGCAAGTATATCAAAAAGTCGAAAATAAAAATTTATTAGAAAAATATTAATTTACTGAAAGGAAGTAAAATACAAAACAATTCTGACATTATAAAAATACACGTTATAACATGTTTATTGCAAACTGTTTCAATTTAAAAATAAGAAAGGAAAAGTAACAAGTAACATTATTCTTATCTCATTACTTAAAAAGAATTACTTATACAAAACACACAATTATATACAAAATTATTACATACAAATGTAATAATTGTCTGGATAACTTGTAAGGTTTATAACTAAGGTCGTTGTTGTCGCTGCTTATCTTTGAAAGATCTGAAATATATATACGGCAGATCAACTCTAGAAGGTTGTTGACTGCCAATAAATTTAGAATAATAAGTGGACGGAATGTTAAGCCCCCCTCCTTCTAGAAAGTCCAATGCAACCCAGAACGGGATTTGGTGATCACATAAAGAAATTCTCAATTGTGATGGGAATCAACCTTTATATTGAGTTAAATTTAATTATGTTGGGTGTCACATATATTCGAATTCACAATCGTCAACTGATAAGAAATGATTCTTCAGTCAGTAATCCTTATCTTCTGATTTAAACACTCCATACATTTAGCATTAGAAACTCCAAAACATTAAACCCGCAAGTCCTTTCTATTCTCAATCCTTTTGATTAAAGAATCATATTCCATCACCACCGGAAGCTCTCGAATCTGCTGCTCTGCACTACGTTGGCCCTTTTTTCCACAGGCGGTATTCATACAATTATTACGGTGAAAACAAATAGAAAAAAAAAAAACCGATCGAAAAGCATTTTCTTTTTAGCTTCTTACTTTTTTTCCGTTACATGAAAGCGCGTGTATTGATTCTTCAAGAAAAACGACCGAAGCTTCATTCGAATCCATTCTTCCGTTCGATCGATTTGGAACATATTTCATAACGTACCCTTTGGCTTCTTGAACTCATTTTTCTAAGAAAGCTCTTTATTCTTATTTTTTTCCTTATGGAAGCTGTGGTTTCAATTAGAAATGAACGAATTGAGAACGAAGAGAAAATATAAGCGGAAAACGATGGCCAAAATGGGTATTTGATGAAAAGTGTAAAAGTCTTCGAATACTTCAGTCGATGGGAAAACTGAGTGAAGTAAGTAAAAAACTCATTGAAGTATTCGAAGATAAAATTAAAAAAAAAGGAATAGGACTCTTTTTTTTAATGACGTTCTTAATGAGCTCTTCAAAATTTCCAAACACCTCCAAAAAGTTTCAAAAAGATTTTAAAAAGTAATCAGCCCAGTTAACACACATCTTAGAATGTTCTCTGGATATTAAAATGAAATAATTATAGACAAAACGGTTGATAGATGAAATATAATTGTCTGACTTCAAGGTATTATAAGGGGTCTTGAAGACGGCTCTCGTAATTATAAAATTCGGTCAAATGACGATGAGCTCACCACTTGCCAAATTCACGCTAACATGAGTACTTTGAGATTTGACCGACTTAATGTGCAACAGCCCCTGTTAAATAAGTAAACATTAAACAGAAATTAAGTAAACATACAACTCTGCTTTTATAACAGCATTTGAAAGTTCTAACAAATATAAATCACATCCCGCAGCCCTTGCAGACATTGTTCGCTTTGCTAAAAGCCAAAAGCTGATATTTGCTGATCCTCCAGAATATGCCTACTTACCTAAAGAATTACTTATTGATTTTGAATTTCATTGACATGGAGTTAAAACAACATCGCCAATTACCGTTGAAGATTCTTTTGTTATGGGACCTTATATTTTTGGATGAGTACTCAGTGGGTCGAGGCACTACTAGCACACTACTAGCACACATAATCCAGAAGTTCTTCATGTTTCTGTTTTTTAATCTCTGGTGATCGTTTAGATGACCAAGTGCGATGTTTATGGGAATAGGATTTCACTGGAATCAAAGACACTCAAATCAAAAGCAAGACTGTTTCGAAGGAAATAAATTATGGCAGAAATTTGGCTACCAAAATGAAGACAAACGTAGAGTTGTATGTCTACCTTGGAAGCCTACAGTCTCAACATTGCCCACAAACATAGCTAATGCGAAAAAAGAAACTTTTTGGTACTTTCCAGAAGTGGCTTGCATCTAATGATGTCTTAAAGAAAGAATGTGAAAGGGGGATGCTGAATTACATCGAACAAGAACACATTAAAGTCTGTTTGAAACCTCGAATGAAAATACAATACATTACCTACCCCATCATGCTGTGAAAATGGTGAAACTTAACGAAACAAATCTCAGGTTTCGTGCCAGATATTAAACAAGTAAACAATAAAACAGAAATTAAGTAAGCATTTAAAGCACAATAGGGCCATTTTCTCGTTCTTTTCCTTTATTATTTTTTGTACACAAACAAGAACTGTTACCACTCACGACAAGACATATTATTTTTAAATATCATGATTATAAAAAATAAATAAAACATGCACGATAACGTCACTGTTTGGGATTACTTCAGACTGCGTGTGAAATCCAAGCGTGCAACAGCCCCTCTACACGGCGGGTATTTAGAGTTATCACGAATCTAACTCAAGACTTAAAAGAAATCACGCTGGTTATAAATATTAATACCAAGGATGAAAATCTAAATTGAACTAAAATTCACTTTTAGGAGACACAGTATGATTTAGTTGGCAAAAATTGATAAAAACGTCCCAAACAAATATTTATATATATATATATATATATATCCTAATTTAATATATTTTTTATTATCTAACAAAACTTGAGAGCTCTAAGTTAAAAAGATCCAGAGTTATATATGATAGCTTTTATGTCTGTTTTTATTTACATCCCGAAAGCAAATAAAAACTTTACACTGATTTACCTCAGTTCAAAAAATTATTAGATTTACTTCATTAAAAATGCCAAACACATTTTCCCCCTGCTGTAGATAAATTGTTTTAACATTTTTTCTAAGAATTTTTATTAATGCAAGTAAAAAAAGTTGGTATAAGCTTTTTTGAATCAAAGTAATACTTGGTTTTAAAAAAATAGTTAAACTTTGAATTTATAATTTTTTTAAAGAAGTTTGAGTAAATATTCACAAAATTTGTTAATGAAATTCACTCACATCACAAACCCATGTTATATTTTGCTGTACATAGTTTGGCATACTCGTAAATCGAAATTTATGTGTGAACGTCAATTATTGTAGGAGGTGTAGCATTTAAAATCACTTAATGACATTGTAAATTGTTTTTTTTTTAAAAAAGTAAATGGTTTCCATTTTTTGGTATTCTGAGCACAAATCGATCCTATTTTACATGCTGAATATACATACATTAAAATCAACAAATTATAAAAGATATTAAATCAAGGATTTTTATTTACAATCGCATTATTGCTCCTTAATATCGCAAAAAATTATCTTTTCGTAAAATATTCTTATCAAATTTTCTTTTGCTTGTATTTTAAGCCATTACATTTAGAAATAATTATGGAGATAGGCTTACAAAATTTTAAAATATTTTGTTCCAAGTTTTCAAATTTTAATTATTTTGTTCTTATTGTTAAAGACAAAGAGTACTTTATACTTATTTCGGCCCGTATGTGTTTTTGAACTATGTCCAACCAGATTTTTCATATGTAGTAAAATACGTTTAACGCAAAAACGCTTAAGACGAAATAATACAACGGTCCCAACAATGTACTTCTATGCATTTTTTCTCTTAACACGAAAAGATTTCTCAACTGGGAATGAACAAAATTCGGTAAACACCAGCCGGATTGGAATGTTCTATTGTATTATCGGAAGAATTCAATGCTGTAGATAATGATAATGTGTGTACAGCCCCAATTATAGTAGACAAAGACATTTTGGAGTTTTGTAAAATGTAAAAAATTAGATTGATGCAGATTCTGACGATGAAAATGAATTGAATAATGCAACTTCTGTTCCCCCTTCTGTCGAAATGAGGAACATCATGAAATGTAAGCGCAGTTATTTAGTCACGCATTACAAAAAGAATACAAAAAGAAAAATATTAGATTATTTTCAAAAAACACAATACATGTTTTGTTTTTCAAAAAAAATTGAAAATGATATGTAATTTTTCATTAAGGTCATGCGAATGTTTTTGTTTCATTGATTTTTATTAAATATATGCATATATACATATCTATGTTAATAAAATAAACTCTAATAAACTTAATTTGTTGATATATGGTTTTTTTTTGTAATATCCTTTACACGAAAAAATATTTCAGTCTCTTTAGTTTCGTAATAGGCGATTTTCACTGATTGTTTGAAATTTGATTGTAATTATTATTAAACCCATGCAGCTCTAATTAATAAAATCAATTGATACTATAATAATTACATAAATTACAACACATAAAAAAATTGACGCATTTAAAACAATTTTCTGACTGTTCTGCTATGCACCACTACCTTATAAGAGTGCTTCTTTCAGCAAAATAAAACTTTTCTGAATAAATTTCCTGTCTGTCAAAATAATTCCCTTTTCTGTGCTGATAATTATTCTCTCGTAGAAATAATGGGCAGTAAACAGGGAAGCGGCTGTTATCGAAAGAAGTGAATTAACAAATAATACGTTTATGAGCACTAGACTGGAAGATAAGCTTGATTTTCCCTTAGGCTGATTTTATCAGTCCAATATAATGTGTTTCTTATAATTATTTGCTCCATGCTCACATAGAATTACGGTAACATCATTACATAAAATATCTCTCAACTGGATTAAATTTTAAAAGCACTATATAGTTTCATGGTTGAAAATTACATTAGTCTTTTGTATACAAGGTATTTATATTTTATTGTATACATTATAATACACGTTATATATTACTTAAGAATTTTTACAAAAAAGAGCCTTGATGAACTATTTGTATGTTGTGAAAATATTATTCCATTTACTTAATTACACGTTGACACGCTTGAAATATTAAAAGACAAATATTTATTAATTCACTTACGTTTCTAGAAATAAAAAAAATGCTACATACTTTATATATAATGTTTCCTTAAAAGGCTGAAATTTATAGTTTTGCTTACTATTTTGCTACTATAATTTACCTTTTAATAGTCGCGCGGGGTGACTGAGTAACCGCAATCCTTTTTTTAGCGCGTTTTTCACGTAGTGCAACAAAAGCGCAATTAGGACACAAATTTCGTCTTCGTTCCATATTTTGTCGTACCTTTTTCTCAGCCAATAAGCAACCAATTGATCTCGGGTTTCCGGCATTGGGTCGCATTTGTGCCCTAGATGAGCCGAATCATATTTAAATTTTCCCATAGTTTTCCCGAATTTTCCTACAAATTTTCCTGAATTTCGCTAGTTTATAACAAAATTTTCTCAAATTTTACCTAGTAAATTTATTGTTTGCAAGAAGTTTTTTAAAAAAAATCTACCTGCATTTTGGAGGAAATCATCACAAAAAAAGTTCAGAAAACAAGTATAAAAGGCTCTGATTTTACTTGATCACAAAAATCTTTTCTTTTTTACTTTTTTATAGTGCTGATTCAGATTTGTGTCATTATTTCTTTTCAGCTCAATAATAGTACATTTAGAGGAGTGGTACAGTACTACTTTCTGTTAGTAAACAGTTCATTAGTTGCATTATTGTAAAATACAACATGTGTAAAACGCGCTAAAATTACTTGGCCATGCCAGTGATTGATATCTTGCTTACAATTATTTTTATTGTAAGTGATAAAAACCATTATTCGAGTGATTAATTTAATTAAGAGAACGAAAGTATACTTACGTACTTTTTTGGACTTTTCCTTTCAACTCAAACGTTTCATGTTCATTGCTTTTCTCAAATTTACTTTCGCTATCATGATTAATATGCATTATTTCAGCAGTTTCTTCCCTTGCTTAATCAGTTTCAACTTCTTTCAATAGATACCACAGACTCCCATTTCTCATTTTATATTCTGTATATTTACATTTATAAACTATCATAAGTCTTACAACACAGCAATAAAGTTGTTCACAAGGGGAAAATGTAGTATGTTCATGGAAAATATTTTGAAGCAAAAGTGGTAGTACGGGGAGCTCGGTCAAAACGAGCCCTTTAAGATAGTAAAAAAAAAGTTTGCCGTTCCCAAAAAAGAAGGAGATATATGACAAATACATTTTAGTAACTATGAAGACTGCTCTATAGGAAGATACTGTCAAGGGCATTGGTAACATATAAACTGTTTTCCCAGAATTAACGATTTCGTGAGGGGTGACTCTGTTCCCCTCACGCCCAGGTTAAATATTGGTATGTATAAAACTATTTAAAATGAATCAGTTGTTTGATTGATTGGTTGTTTCATTAATATCTTACTTTGAAGCTACGCGAGGGATACTGACAATGAAAAAAGATATAAATTACGGAAAAAGATGACACAATTTTTGACGGGAACTTAAAATCACAAGATCATTTAGAAATATTTTAGGAATTTTAATTTGGTTATTTCAGAATCATAAACCATGTAGAATTCATTCTTTCACTTAAGTAATTTTGGTGAAATTAATATCCTGAACAAGTCGAATAAATTCTATTAAAATGTGAACAAAAACAACTCTGAATCTTTTATAACACACAGATTTGGAATATGTCTATTAAATTTCATATAATTCGTTTTTCAAAGTAAGCGAATTATTTTCATTAATATTATTTATATTATCCACTTATTGACTAATAAACTTTTAATTATTTAACTTAATTCACTTGAAATAAGAATCCCGTGTAACTGCAGAGAAACTATTTCGCGTACAAAAAGCAATGTATTTATGTTAAAATTATCTTAGTGTAATATTAAAGGACAGAAAAATTAATTTCCGGACGTTTGTTTTCAAACAGAAGAAACAAAAACAAAAAATGATCAAATACTCTGTGTTTATCGCCCTCTCTTTGTATAAAAACAAGTGCATTTTACTACACTTCTTATTTTTTCTAAAACAATTTACTTTCCTTTTGAAGTAAAATGTACTCCTGTATTTCATGTTTCGCATCTACATTATAATGCCAAATAAGATTTTTCCTTCTGTATGTTAATATAAATAATATAGTAGTTTTGAAATTTAATCTTATATTTTAACCCCTTACGAACCAGACTGCGCTTTCTGCGTACTTTCAAATCCCGGATTTCTGGGGATACTGACTTTGAAGTTACGACGCAAATTTCATGTTTACTTTTGACTCTGACTTAGGCAAACGTTTGTTCGTGTTTCGTTTCCCTATCTAGTTTGTATTACTTTTGTTTGTTTTTTTAAACATTTTTCTTGCCAACATGGCATTGTTGTTGTTTGCAACGAACGTGATACTGAATGAAAATATTTGCCGAAAACCAACGAATACGGCGTGAGTGAGTGAGGGTGAGTGAGGGAATATTAACGTCCCACTGTTCAGCTACACTAGAGCTTTTGGGGACGGTCCGCGTAATTTTGAACCATGGTCAAGTGACGCGTACGACACCTGAGCTGGCACTCCCTCTCCTAACTACCACACCACACCAACGGGAGGACGTTTGAGCTCTTGACGGATTTAACGTGCATCGCTCCCCTACACGGCGGGTCTTCAGTGGTACTGGAATCGAACTCATGACATCAACGAATACGGCAGTGACTTAAATACGTATTTATCCATTTGTAATGAAGAAATGGAAGAAAAATGACAATACATTTATGTAACGCACGTGGAAAAGATTTATTTCCGAGAAACATTTCGAGCAATTTCACAAAAATTTGTAATTTTAATTCTAATTTTTTTTTACTTTTCTAGTTTTTGTAACCCAGATATTTTGTAACTTAACTTTTGTAACTTTATAAAATAACAATAAACGAAAATCTACCTTATAATGTTTCCTGTGCGGGTTACTGATTGTACACTAAATAAGGGATGTATTCACTGCAAAGTTTAAAAGCAATAAATTTAATGGGAGCCAATGAAAATATTTTATAGTATCGGGAAAATTTTGAAACCTGTTTAAAAATGTATCTTGTAATAATGTTGATAACTATTTCACCATTATATATAAGATATAGGTAGAATGCAGTACATGCTGTAAGTGAACGTTTACATGGACGTGCATATCATTTTGCTGAGAGATGGAGCATTGTTGCGCAGAACAATAGGCATTGTGTTGGAGATGAAATATAAAAAAAATGAAATAATAAACGCGTGCCTAACTTCTTTTCTATTTCTTCTTCGAAAAGAAGAGTTTTTATACTCTTTATTAAAATATTCGAAATGCTTATACTCTTAAACATTAATTTCTGCGTACAAAAATCTTTACTTTTTAACAAAATATTTTCTTTCCATTCCTTCTAAAGTAATTTATATTATATCTTTACAATTATTGAAAATTAATTTTAAATTTTCTTTTCTTTTAAAGGGTTAAAAAGACCACAACTTAATTATCAGATTTCAACGCACTTGTAGGTGCTTTAGAATGAAATAAGTAGATACTATCAAATTATGGAGAATATTTCACTCTACGAAAAATCATTATATTTTACTTTTGTAACATTTTTTAACTTATTTTATTTGCTGCAAACTTAATTTAAAAATATACAAATAGGAAATTGGTTAAAATCTGAGAAAATTTTTCAATATTTTTCGGGAATTTTAATAATCAATACCTTTTTCAACATTTTCTTATTTATTAAGGACATAATAATTCTTTTCAGATAGGTCTCGAAAATTTATCGACAGTTAAAATACTTCCTCCTTCTTCCTATCCAATTTATTGAAATTTGAGGTTTACAATGATATATGTGGTCAATTAGAAATTAGTAGTGCTGTATCGTAGATGATAAAAGCTTATCCACGGTGATTAATAAAGCTTTAATAACCGAAGTCTCCATTTCCTAATTTCCTTCTTAAGAAAAGATATATTAAATACATTATTTTCTCACAACCTACACTTGAGAAATCATTCCAATCGCCAAAATTTATGATGGCACTGAAGGGGAAAAATAAGGTAGCTATGTTCCACAAGGGAAGGATATTCTCATCATATCACGAATCATATCCAGGACAACCACAGAGTGAACATTAAATGTTTCGGATTAAATGCTGTCTTCCTTAGAGTTACGTTTCTTTATATATAATTTTTTTTTACCCCAGACAGTTTTTAAACTACATTGGGCTTTTAATGAAGGCAAATGGCTTAATTCATGTGACGTCATAGTCACATGATAACGATAACCACGTGTTTCTAGCCTATAAGCTAAAAAACTCATATGACGTCACTGTCACGCAATAAAAGCAATCACGTGTTTCCAGCATCAGTTCATGTTCTTCGGTGTTGCCAAATTTTTCTCTTAGTGGAAACTCTCCTTTAAAAAGTACATATTTGTCAACAATAATAACGGACATTGGTATACAAAATGCCTTTTGCAAAAATATACGCATAAAGTAAGATTTTTTCAAAATTTTAAAATCTATTTGAAGAATCTTGTTATAACGTTTAAACATCTTTACCAAGTATAAAATTTGGAGTTTTGTCTAATTTTTACGAATAGAACGACAAGTACAATTAGTTTAATGTTCTATTTTGAATTCCATGGAGAACACATGTTTGTCTTTATCATGTAACCTTCATGAGCCTATTGGATATCATTCAACGCGTTTAATTCATCTAAAGAGGAACATTTTCATTTGCTTCAATCAGATTCAAGAAATGAAGTAAAAAAAAAATAACCATGCAGATCCCTACCCCCCAATATTTAAAGAGAAGATGTGTTTCGTCTTCCAAAAGATAGACATCATACTTGAACTAGAATAATGAAGACAAATTTGGATGTATGACATCCCCGAATTGTACAAAAATGACATAAATAAAAGGACATATTTTTTTCTAATGGGTCACATTTTAGCAACTTAGCCTTTGAACATGGCAAGTCTCCAAATATGAGAGCCATTTCACGGTGGAGCCATCTAGTAGCGGCCTCGCTGCCAAATTTGGACGCTTATAAATGAATTTTTAATTCAAGCTCTTATTGGATGCTAAATATTTCCGTGTGATTTAATTTTGTACAGAGTACCATAGTTAAATTGATACTCAAGGGATCTATTACGTGCCACATTATCATATATATGACTTGCATGCCTAAAATTTTCGCATTTAGAAATTCGCATAAAATAAACACACACACTTATCAGAATTTAATAAATTTATGTGAATTCATTTTATTTCATTTTCTTATATTTTTTTATTAGATAAAGAAAAAGACAATTCTTAGAAAATCACGACTCTTAACTTAGAAATTACAACATCATTTTATTGAAAAAAGAAACCATTAGCTGGATTAATAAAAAAAATTGGAAGTATTTCTCAGATCGCTTAAGCTCCTAAATTTTCAGGAATAATATCGGCTTTTCTTGTGTGGATTTATATAAACATCTTGTATACATAAAATTTTCAATAATTTGGCAGATTTTATTACAACGAATTCATATTTAAAAAAGCAATAATAATTTTTTGAAGGAATCGCTTCTTTCTAGCTTTTTTTAAGTAACAATAAACGCGATCTTGAACAATGGAATATTTTTGAATATTTATACTTCGATGATCAAATGTGTGCTCATTTTATTAATGACAAGATCTCTATAACTACAATTTTATGTTTTTTGAAAACTCGCGTTTCTCGAGTGGCGGTTTTTGGATTTGATTCTGTCTTGAACAAATATAGTCTTGTAGACAGAACAAATAGTTTTATCTTGAAAATAGTAGTTCGGGGAACCCAAAAGGACTTTAAAGTGTAATTGAGGGGTGGGTGGACTGTGACATTTTTTCCTTGGGTAAAATGGATGAAAATGTGAAAGTGGTTTTTTCTTCTACAACTTGTTGTATATTTCTGCTTCAATTGTTAATTAAAAAATGTTGTAAAGAAGGTAAACTCAAATAAAATAAAATCAAAAGTGGATCCCCCTACACTATGAATAGCGGCCACAGTAGTCTAGTGCTCAAGGTTGCAGAGTCGTGATCGGCGTGTCATGAATTCGAGCCTAGTGCTATTGAAGACCCGCCGTGTAGAGGGGCTGATGCACAGTAAATCTGTTGGAGCTGAAAGTCTTCCCGATTTGTATAACGCGGTAGTTTGGAGAGGAGGTTGCCAGCCCAGGTGCCATCCACGTAACTTGACGGAGGTTCAAAATTACGAGGTCCGTCACCAATAACGTTCGTGTTGTTTTATATTGCGGCGACAAGACACTCACTCATTTCTCACACACATTGAAATTTTGTACCGAAATCATATTTTAAAATTTTATGAAATTCTTACTCGAGATTTAACATGCATTTAGGGTTGACCTTGTTGGGGGTGGTCATTTGTCCCACAAGGTGCTGAAGGCAAATCTCATTCATCGCCTAATGAGCACCTCCTCCCGACCACCTGTTCCGAGAAGTAAAAGATCGATCGTCTGTGAACCCCCGAAAATCGATTTCTTCCCGCCAATGAAAAGTCCTCCTTCCTTCGCTCATTAAGACGGTAAGCATGATAGTTTGTGAGCATCGCGCGAGATACTTGGCGGTTGAAGTTTCTTTCAATGGAAAGTGTGTATCGTGATTCAAAGAAATTATTGCAGCGCTTCGGGGCGATGATTCAATCAAGTGGGTGACTACAGAAACAGAGATGAAATGTGTGTGTGTGAATGGCTAATAAGCAAATTCATACATAATAGCTCTAATAATGAGGCATCAGAGAGAGAGAGCAGGAATTGGCCGAAGAGGCTATGTATATGTATTTGAGTAATAATATTGTGCAGAACTGGATCAACACTTTCACATCTTTCTGTTTTTGATTTTATATGTATAGCATGTCATTATATAAACTAAGAAATGTAGTCATCGTAATTTGTTTGGTAAAAGAGTAGTTAATAATAAGGGTCGTTGAGTTGTAGAGATTGGAGTCTTGATTTTCCTTAATATTGGAAGTTATTTTAAATTGAATTTAAGTGGGCTCCATAATTGTTACATTTGAACTTTTGAAGAGTTATGTATGTCAGCTCTCTAGAATCGCTTTTGCTATATGATAAAATTTTAAGGTGAAATACGAGTAATATATGAAGGAAGAGTGAAAGGAATTTTCTTTAAGATAACATCTACCTTAAAAAATCTATCAAAATGCTACTGCATTAATTTTTTTGGTGTATGTATGGGAATAATTTCCGAAATGATACTGCATTCTTTAATGTATTCGAGACGGCCCTTTTTTGAAGGGACCATTCCCAAAAGACGTTTGTTTTGCTTGATATTGAACATTTGTAAAAATCACGATAACGATTAAAAATGATTTGCGATAGAAACAGGCCTACTTTGAAACTCGCTTAGTACAAATCAAATGACTAAATACCATGTGTACATTCGCTCCTCAGAATGCCATCAAAATTAATTTTTTAAAATTCATCATCGTCTCGTTTCGTTTCATCTCTCACTAACTTCAGTTTCAAGCTTTTCACTTTCCCTTTCCTGTTCATTGTAATCTTTCCAGTCAGTGTCCTCTAAAATCTCATACAGTATTCTGTATTCATATTCATATCTACCTCATATTCCGGATAACTTTCACTAAACATTAAAGCAACAATTCGGTCCGTTTTTCTGTCAGCAATAAATAGTCCCTTTCATGCTCATTCTTTTTTATTCTTCTTGATACTAGTAGTAGGTCTCTCATGTGTTAGGGACTAAATTAAAATTGAAGTCAAATTCAGGACGCTTCTTATCCTAACCTTTAACGATTTCATTATTTTGCAATATTCGATCCAAGAAAAGTCACGTTTTTTATTGTATTTTTTGAGTAATTTCACAATTTTAATTACAAAAATATTATTAAAGTTAAAATTTAAAAAAAATTTTGCATTTAGGATAACTTTTTAAGTTAAATGAAAATAATAGTATTTTCCATGTAAGCTGTCTTTTTCCTCTACATGAATGTTTAACAGGGAAGCTACACTCAAGGCTGTAAATGTAAAAAAAAAAAAATGTACAATAACTTGGAAGTTTTTTATTGCAATAATTTCACCTCTTTTACTGGTTAACTATTGTCAATATTTTTGATTTGATATTAAAAATTGAAAAAAATACGGGTGAAACAGGATAAATGATAGAGAAATAAGAATGCCCGTATAGCATACGGGCAAAGCATATTGTCCATACAATTTATGGGCTAAACAGGGAAAGGGTTAGGCAATTTTATCCTGATGACTGCTTTTGCGATATTGACTAATAATTACAGTCCAGTATCATTCCACATACAATGTGCAACTCGTTTTTAAGCACTGGAACACATTCCACACACGGTGTGCAATCCGTCTCAAAATGGTTTAAGAACTTACACTCTGTATTTCGTTAAAAAAACGACTCTCAGTTGGAAATAAAGTACAGCAGTTTTCATTACAACAAATCTTGAGTATTATGGAGACATATTCATATGTTCATTATAATTGTTTGAATGAAACCAAAGACCGAATAAATGAAAATAAATATTTAAAAAAAATGTTTTCTTTTCCTTTCTTTTTTTAACTTTGAAAATTTATGCATAGACCAATACATAAACCTCCCAGGGTAGAATCAAAGTTGACTGGGAAGAAATCTTCCATTTAAGAATAATCGGTAAGAGTGTGTAATAACTGTATTATCAAAGATCTCATGGTTTTTATGTTATCTGAAGTGAAATTTTACGAGAATTTACAAATATATCACACATTTATGCACATCAATAGCTGTAAAAAACAATAAACTATTTCCGTTCGAATTAGTTTTGCTGTAATTTCTCTTTGAGAATGAGCTTTGATACAAATTATAATGAAATTCATCAGCGGTAATTTACGCAGTGAGACTCAAGAAAAAAACTAAAATAAAAATTAAATTCTTTAACCTAAACATATTAATCCAACATTTAATCATAAAAACGTCTAAAAACAAGTAACGTAAAAAAATTCTTAAATAGTTAATTCCTACTTAGGTCAACAAAGAAAATTTTTATTTTAGTTACATTTTATTAAATAGTTACAATTAATATAAATCTGTATATGTATATGACAGAATCACAATATTATATACATATAAGTGACAAAATAGAAAACGATCAATTTTCCTTTCTATATATGGTGTTGGACTATTTTTATTTGTTTGTTACTATTAATTCATTAATATATTGAATAATTCTAATAAAACAGTAAAGTAATGAGGAAATCACATTCTCAGAAATTAGGCTATCCCAGGTAAGATTCGAACCCACGACCTTTGTCCAATGGGCTATCCATTGCACTCAGGGACACAACGTACAATTTCCCTTCCTATATATACTGCAGGACTATTATTTTTGTGTTTGTTACTATTTATTCATTTTTCGATTTAATTAATAAACTAATATTTGAAAAAAACTGTAGTAACATCAAGTATCATCAACCGCAAGTTTAAAAAAATGTATTTGAACTTAAATGGATGAATAGAAAGAATTTTATTAGCAATTGAAAATTTGAAGAATATATATATATAGTCAGCAATGTTGATAATACTGTAGCATCCATTCATTTATATTTTTTATATCTTTTATTTTTTTATATTTAACTCTATAATTTTAATTTTTTACATTTTCTTTTAAATTCTGTTGTCTGGTTATCTTGCAATTACAATTCTTTTGAGTTTTAATTATGCTTATTCATCTCTCTCTTGTAGAGAAATTTTGATTATATACATATATATATAGGAAGAGAGTGAACTAACGGTAAGAATTGAAAAAATCACAATTTTTAAATCTCTAGAATAAGCAAGTCACACACATTTATATATTAAGGGAAGAACTGATACCACAGGAGAAAAGAAATTTATACAAAGCTTTACACAAATTAGATGCCACACGTTCTATAGCGGTATGATTAAATAGCATTCCGATCTGCTTATACTCCACTTAGCGGAAATTCCAGTCGAGATAGAAAATTGAAATAAAAGCAGATAGAGGTTTATTTCCGACATTCCTGAACGAACAATTAAAACTAGATACATCAAAAGATTCAAGTTAAACTTGCTTGAAAAAAAAAAGAAATATCTGAAGAACATAACTGTATACCAAAACTTTCCTGGAGGGACAGTAAAAATTGCTGAAATGAAACCCACACCATAGACTGTAACACGCAAGATTTAAATGCAATTGCTGAGAGAAATTATGTTTTAGAGGAGTCGGTACACACTTATGCTAAGAGATTTACGTAATGTTTTCAAGAATAAATTACATATGGATAAATTAGTAACTAAACATATTAATCTAACAGACTACCAACCCTGAAAACTAGTCTGACATCAATCCTACGGCTAACAAGTCGAAGACAATCCATCATTACAACGGTTACAAATGAGTCTGCAGATTAATTATGTCCAGGGATGAGTGCTGCTCGTAAGACTTGTAGATGGCTATTTTGCTTATCCTACCATGCTCTGAATCTAAGCTGAATCAATGCATATGCTATTTATGTGCCAAATAATGTGCGACTGCAAAAGGAACCTCTCATATATTGAAACTTTTCATTCATATGGGCCGATAGTTTCATAAAACTGTGGTTGAAAGAACGCTATAGTGCCGTAGCTTGAATGTTTATTAAAATCATTCTGTGAGGCAACGCGAAGGCTGCAGGTGACAAACCTTGCCATTTTGAATCACAGTAAAGGGAGAGGGGAGACACCCTGAGCTTACACCGCGTTCTGCAAACTACTACACCACACCAACATGAGAATTTTGACAGACACGACAGATTTTACGCACATCAGCTCCTTTATATTGCGGATCTTTAGTGGAATCAGGACTATAACTCGCGCCTCGACAACGCCAGCCACGAGTTCATGACCTTGATCACTAGGCTAATGCGCCCACTCGGTCACTTAAAGTCGTTCTATCAACATAAGTACTGAAGATATTTTGATTACTGAAAAGCCCACAGAAAACACGACTAAACGTGCGCAAAAAGCAGAATTTGTGTTTTTTCCACTTAACCCGCGATCACTCGCGCGGGGTGTTCTGTACACCCCAACGACAAGAAAAGCCTCCTAAAATTTCAAAAAGAATACGCAGAGCCGCGAGTTTTTCTGTAGCTGTTCATTTTAGGTCATTGAATCTTCAGGCATGATGCAATCATTCTAGCTTGGACGATTGGAACGTAACGACCTTGAAAATTTTATCTGGGGTACTGAGAACTTTCCGCGAGCAATTGAGTTATGTTTATAGTCTGCTCTACATGTTTGGAAAATGATTAAAATATTTGTTTTTTAATTTCTACTATCCTTAACATTAATTATGAAGTAAGTTTATTACTGGTTTTAACGTTTTTCTCGTGGTTTACAGAAAATACAAAATTATGTATTTTAAAATGAAAATTTTGCAGGTTTATTTTAAAATAATGTCAGTCCAATTTGTATAAAATAAATGTAATATTTTTATTTGTATCATACAAAAACATCTTGCATTTTACAAATGTGCATCATTATTGACTTATTTTTTTTTCATATTTAAATAAATGTGTTAAAAGTTTGGGGTGTTCTCTACACCCCACGAGTAACGACGGTACAAAAACAGGCGCGAGTGACCGCGGGTTAAGAAACGCAGAATGATAAATTAAGTATACAGCTACTGCAACAAGGATATCTGTAGAGAGCACAATTATAACACTTGCCTAGAGTGAAAACGCTCGTTTTTACCATCGTCATTTTTTTAACTGTTACTCTTTTCTTGCGATATACTCATTTATTTGAAATAAATAAAGGAAATTTAAAAATAACTTGCTTTTAATTCGTAGTTTATGAGTCGAAGGATTAATTACGAAGTAACACTGGTTTTAGTTAGTTATCCATGATTAACACACATTCGTAAATTGCCTTTTAAATTTAATTTTCTTTTTAAGAATCATCCGTAAAATAACTAGGCATTGATAATATTTTCAAATTTTTAAATGTTTTCCTCTTGCCTATTTTTAAATTAATGTAATTTGTAAATTGTATACATTAAAGAAGCGTAAATTTGGTATAATATCAGTCATTATAACAAGTACCTACGTATTAAGATTTTGGAAAAAGTATATGTTGCTTGTAAGTTAGGTAAAAACGCAGAAACTGTTTTACAGAATCTGTTACATTCTTCAACACATTAACATTTTATCCCTGAAGAAACAAGTAAGTCGGATACCCATACTTCCCCATTACGAATGACAGTTACGATATTAATGGTGCATGAATATTGTAATGTTTTCATAATTACAATATAATTTCCATCATCGAAAGATCTGATTGGGTTTAAGTAAGGTTTTGGAGATCTTGTATCGAATAGAATAGAAAATAACACATAAGACTTATAATATCATCCGAGAAAATTGTGTAATTAAACTATTTTATTAAAATGTTAATTCTTTGTTATAATGGGTAATTTCTGCATTTTGTACAATTCCAGAAATTTAATGGAGATACATAGTTCTAATTAAAGAAGAGGTTTGAATGAATGAATAATAATATGAGATCAGTATTAATAGCGATGAGATAAGTATTAATGCCATTAACCGGAAGAGTTTCTTAAACTTTTAATTTTAAAATGAGCTTCTTAAAGCTCATTAAATTAGAATACAGCTAAAAAGAATAATCTTAAAATGTATACATCAGGGACATGCAACAATATTTCTAAATCAGAGCGTATAACTTCACCAAGAAATAGCTACCCCTTTTTCAGAACAGCCAATAAGAGAATCGGGATAGGGTCGAATGGGGAATTTATGGCTCCTAGGAATTCCCTAACCTGAAAACTTTACTCCTTGAAAGGAGTCCTTGTGGAGAGTAAACACTGAACATTTCTCTGCAGAATAGGGAGGTGAATGTGTTCTGCTGATTGAATATTCAGGATGCTGAAGGGTTTCATCCGTCTCTAGCCGGAAGAGGGAGAGAGAGGATGGGGATGAGGAGCTTCGACCGGGCGAGAGAGAGAGAGAGAGACCCTGGGATATTGATTTCGCCCCAGAAACCCAGGTAAGGGAAGAACGTGCACATGAGATAAAAGTAATATACACTGTGCGAAGGAAGCCCGAAATGGCAGACACGTGTACTCCAAGAGCGAAGTGTTTTTCCTGGAGTGATAAGCATTGCATTCGATTAAGTTATGAATACTAGAGGAGAATGCCACCTCAAATGGTTTCTTAAGGTATTCGCTGCGTTCGGTATCCTGATTTTTGCAAAAGCCTACAAGAGAATATTTTTTTTATTAATATTCAGTATCTCCTAGATTAGAATACACGTATAAAATTGTTTTAAAAATATTATAAAAATAAAAAAATATTTAAAAACAATATTTTGGCAAAAAAATACCTAGATTTACCTATTTACAAAACATCCTCCTCTTATGAAAAATGTTTCTATATAATTATAATATTTTTTTTCTTATATATAACTAGGACTTCTCCAGAGAGTCTGAACAAGGAGTTTTGAAAAATTCACATTATTTTCAGAGTTACTACCGATTGAAATAATTATTGGCGTTTTTTTTAAAAAAATGTCTCCTCTCTGATGCATTAAAATATAAACAAATTCCCTTCTAAGTTATATATTTCAAAAACCCTAGTTTAGGCTCTGTACAGAGGTCTGAGCTATGTATAGGCAAAATATTATTATTACAGAAGCATTTTCTATAAAAGGAGAATGTTTTGAAAATAGATAATTGTAAGTTCATTCCCCCCTCCCCAAATATTGTATTTAAGTAATTTTTTACTGTAGTAACATTTTTAAAACAACTTTGTTCGCATATTATAATTTAAGTGACGCTAAATAATAAAAATATTCATTTGTATACTTTTGCGAAATCACGTTTCCGTAAGTATTCGGATAGCTTAAATACAAAGTAAGAATTTTTATCTTTTTCTTTTTTATATCGGTATACCTAATACTTAGAAATAAGGAAGCCAATTTTGTAATAGTACATATTTGCTTTCTTATTCCATTTCCATTTCAATAATAGGTTGCTATCTTAATTTATAGCTTAGATTTCATGTAATGCCCTCATGTGAGTTCATTACATTTTTTACTGAGAGTCATTCATCTATAGAATGCCGATGTTTCATTAGTTTGTAGTCAAACTGGATTTAAAATATATGAGAGAAAACCTTTTTACTATATCCGAAAATTATTTTTCTTCGATTTGAAATATACTGGAAAAAATATATTAGTGATAATTGACTAGGTGTGATTAATTTTAAATAAATTTTTAAAATTTAGCTGTAATGAAAGTATTACGGTAACTTATATGTTTATATTTTGTGCATTTTTGTACTTGTAGAAGCGATTAAATTAAGTACTACATGAACTATATTGTACAAACTTTATAAACTACAGAAAAATATTTCTCCTTTTAGTGAAATACAAGTGCTTCAACAATTATTAGCTCCGAAATTATTTCGGATTTTAAAAGTTTTGGCAATCAGATAAACATTTTCTAAACCTCTAAAACAGATTAAGCTACAGATAAGTAAAATACATGCTTTCACAAAGTATTTAAAGATAAAATTATCTTACCAAAACTTATGGAAAGTTCAACGTCGAAAATGGATAAACCAAAGTCATTACCTTCTTTGGATGAAAGTTTTCTTCAAGTGAAACTTAACCGTGTGATATATATGAGCTTAAATAATAATCTGTTTACTCTGAATGTGAGCTTGCTCTAAAGGTGAACTGCATAAATGCCCGCAATGTTAAATAAGCTCACAAGTATTCCGCTCGAACAGCACAAAAATCTAATAATAGTTAACTTCATTACAACGCCCCTTCTGTATCTGATGTGCTGTGAGATACTCGCTAATATATAACCTAGAAAAAAAGAATGCATATTCATTAATTTAACGTAAACTCTGTTTCCTCACTTTCGCTCTTCAAAACGGTTAATTTTGTATAATTACTCCTCGCGAAACCATTATGCATTGTCTGATACAACTTTCGAAGTTAATACAAAATTAGTTTTGGAACGACTCTTGAACTTTCTACGGTATTTCTTTTTAAAGGAAATTTTATTTACTGAATCACTAGGAGTTTTTTAAACTCATCGAATCAAGGATAAATTTTGCCTGAGCTGATCGTGCTAGTGGAATTTTTGTCATTTATTTTTAATTTATCTATTTAAAAATAAATTCAATCTTTTCTTAAATGGGTTTTGTGCAAATAAGATGCAAGCATTTAGTGTTATGAAATATCTTATTAAGTATAAAATTTTGTGATCAATCTCAATTTGCTGATATATTTAATTAATGTCATATTTTATCAAAAATTATTTTATGCTTTGGATGAATTGTATTGTTAAATATTAAATGAAATATATAAGGTGATTAGCTGCCAGACCAAAAATCTTGCGGATGCATGAGGACCCTGTGGTGATTCGGAACGCAAGGTCGCTAATGCCGTAGTTGCAAGCTGTAGAGCAGGGGTCGGCAACCTTTCAGCTGTGGCGTGCCAAACCAACCTACCAACATGATTCAGCGTGCCAAGCAATAGCAAATATTTGAAACAATTTGATTCCCACGACAATACATGCAGAATTAGGAAAAATTGAGGTCAAAATACTAATTTAATTATATGTTAATTATGCATCATTTTAAGATATTTATTGACATAAAAATAAACATAAAATACAACTATTACTTCAATTCAAATACAAATATTTAATGTGCTCATGAATATGTATCTTTTTAGAATTTTTAAGGGAAAACTTAAAGTATGACTGTTCTTCAATATGAATCAAAAATTAAAATTGTATATATATTATGCATTCTTAAAAATATTTATGAAACAAGAAACAAACAACATACAGTATAAGTGTTCATGCAGCAAAGTTAAATAAAAAAAACTAAAATTTTAATGCGAACCTTGTTCCTGCAGAGCTCTACTTATGTCGCAATATCAGGGGTATAGTTCGTTACTTTCAATTTGACACAGGATTCAAAATGTTCAGCAGTTAAACAATTTCTTAGTGGACTCAAAATATATTTCATATGAGAAAAAATTTGTTCACATAGATATGTGGAACCCAAAGCGGAAAGAAGGGCACATGATATTTTTTTCAAACAATTAAATATTTCTGGCAATGACATCCAGCAATTTAAAATAGCTGTCGATTTACTGCTAGAGTTATCTTCCAAATTTTTCCATAACTCCTTAAATTTTGTTTTCCATTAATCTGAAGATGTTAATTCAATAAGTTCCATTTCAAAATTATCAGTTTCCATCCACTCAAAAATTGACAAATCAAATGGGATTATTAATGGGTCTAATAAATCAGATTTGATTAGAAAAGAAAATATGGGCATATGAGCATCAAAGTCTTTGCATCTTTTAGAAAACTCCTCCTTAAGTGCTTCAACGTAAATTTGAAGTTCATCTTTGTCTACGGTTGTTGTATTTGCAAGCGCTTTAACATTTGGCAAATATTTGTAGGTACTGGTATTAATATCACGGGAAAATAGATTTAGTTTTGTAGCAAAGCCCTTCCAATATTCAAAGAGTTCAAGTACTGTTTGACTTTTTCCTTGCAATCCTAAGTTTAGTTTATTGAGATGTTTAGTTATATCTATCAGAAACATCAATTTACATAACCATTTCTTGTCTAATTCGGGAAAATGTTCTCTCTTCTCATTAAGAAAAATTTTAAAATGCTCCATGCATGACAAAAACTAATTTAAGACATTACCACGACTAAGCCAACGGACATGACTGTACAAAGGAAGATCCCCATATTCACTTTCCATTTCTTCTAAAAGAGATTTAAATTGCCTGTGTACTAATGAAGATCGAGACACTATAAAATTAACTATTTTAGTAACTACAGAAATTAAGTGCTGAGACGAAATTTTGGTAACTAAACTTTCCTGATGTATTATGCAATGGAAGTTCAATATTTTATGTCCAATATGATTTTCAAAGAAGTTTGACAAATCCCCTTTCCTTGCCAACCATTGCTGGAGCGCCATCAGTAGTTAGACAAAATATTTAATTTATATTAATATTTTTTCTTTCAAAATGATTTATAAATGAAAAAAGAATATCCTGCCCTTTAGTTGTACCAGACAGAGAAATCATACTGCATAATTCTTCATAAATTCGATTTTTATCACAATATCGGGCAATTACTGCAAGGCGTGCGCTATCATTCACGTCTTTACTTTCATCAAGAACAATGCTAAATGCAACAGTTTCTTGTAAACCTGAATTTTGCTTCGCAGTTATATTTTCTGCCATTTGTGTTCTTCTTTCAACAGTTCGCGCAGAAGCAGGTATTTCCTGAATTCGTGATAATATTGTTTGCAAGTTAGGTAAATCGCTGAACAATATTTCAGCACATTTTAAAAATGTGTCCTTTATATGTTCGCCATCTGTAAAAGGTTTTCCTTTGGCTGCTAAACAATGAGCAATGACGAAACTACATTCTGTCGCTTTTGGTTTGACTCCAATTGTTTGACACAAAAATGTAATTACCTTTTTATATCCAGAAACAGCTCTTTCTAAAACTTCACATTTCTCATCAGAATTCTTAAATGTGGTCTGGTGTTTAGTTTGAAAATGTCTTTGTATATACTTGACGTACGGCATACGACACTTTCGCGACATAGCACACATATAGAGCGATCTTTTTGTTGTATGAATCCAAATTCGATAGTCCAAGAATCTTGGAAATCGCGGACATCAAGCTTTCTTTTTTTAGTCGACATTTGATCCAATATGTAACTATTAACTGTCACAATAATGAAACAAACAATATATAAATTTTCACAATAAAACAAACAACGCGACAAAGTGAAAAGTAACCAAAAAATAACGTTGTGCATTAAACTATATTTAACTTTCGACTGAATTCATACTCAGTATTCGTATATCGGCGTGACTAATATAAAACATTAAAAAAATGTGCTCTAATATCTATTTATTTTAGCTTAATTCACTCCAAGAGTAAAATATAAAATAGTTATGACTTCTTTGGCACAACACTCAAAAAATTACATTTGCTCTTAATATTTAGTTAAAAAGGACTTTTGTTATGAAGTTTGATTCACTTGTCTAATTAACCCACAGCATTTTTTTCACCGAATTTATTTACAATCCAAATTAAATATGTTGATAGAATAACTATTTTTGTTCAATATATTTCGGATGGAAAACGTTTGTTAAGCAGAATTTTGATTCATACCTAAGACATTTGTTTTTTCTTTTTCCGTCGATGCCCAAACTTTTGGTGGGTTAAAGACAAACTACTTACTTTTTTATTCACAGAGCCGTAATGAATGATTCTTAATTTTGCAAGTATTGCTCAATATTTTTTTTATCTGTGTTGAATATTTAATGCTAATAGTAAGTCACATTTAAACAGAAGATGTTTTCTTTTACATAAAGCACACAAACTACAAGCAAGCTGATTCAGCAGAATCGTTTTATGGCAGAGAATCGAAAGTGAAAAATAACCTTTATATAAAATGTACGAGGGGATGAAAGGAGAGATAGAACGATGTAGCTTTATATATAGTATATATCTTATAATTTTGTAGAGTGGTGGCGTGCCATTGGAAATTGCTCCGCGTGCCACATCTGGCACGCGTGCCATAGGTTGCCGACCCCTGCTATAGAGCAAATAAGCAGCGAAAAAGGAAAGAAACAGCAACGCATTAAAACGGGGTAGAAAACATTTTATTGAAAGGTTGTACTACATCAGATTTTCAAAATTACGGCTGGAAGTCGTCTGGAACGCCTGACAGTGGCGTTGCGTTTAATTCCTTATGTTCTGGAAGATTCTTGGCATGTCACGTATGCTCCTGGCAGCTACAAATATTCAAGCGATGACGTCTTCCTTTGAAGGATCAGGTAATTCGAACACCAAAAAGAACTAAATAATTCTTTAAAGAACCAGTCTCACGTAACCTTCTATCCACACTTGCAAAGGTCATGTGTTGTGGAACACGCCTATTCGTGTAACGTTCCTGGTACACCTGTTACGATTCGCATCTCCATTCACTATCAGCATGTCGGCAATTCCTCATTTGAATACGAGTTAATCCTGTTACCTCGGGAAAAGGATCACAAATGACAACTTCCAGCAGGATTGATGTTCACAAAATCTTCCGTTCAGTGCCATCTACCGCAAGACTGCCTGGAGTAATCTTCCTCAACGTCAAGAATTCCATGCAGGGTCTCTGCCAGGACTTACCAGACGACTTCTGGTCTTAATTTCAAACACCTGTTGTATTACAACCATTTAATAAAATGATTTCTGTCATATTAATGTCTTTCTGTTTCTGTTCTTTTTCTTTGCCTCTTTGCACTCTATCTCGCAACTATGGCATTTTCAAACCTGCATTCCTGTGTGATCCTGAGTCGTCTTTGTAGCCCCCACACACCCCGGTAGCGAATCACCCTGTATATTAATTAACTTTATAATGTATAAATCAATACAGTCTTAATACAAACATGTGTCAGCATAAATTATAAGGATAATACTTATAAATATTAAACTTCATGTGTTTAATGTAACATAAAATATAATATAAAAATAAATTTTTGTATTAAATGTTTGTTTAACCTTATATATCCTTGTTTTGGTTGGCATTAAATTGCAGAAGAGAGAAAGGAAGGATATATATTTATATATATTTCTTTTTAAAGAGTAATTTTGGGGAAACATACACTTTCCATCAATCCTATAATTGGAAAATTAGAAAAAGATAATAGTTTTCATAGTTAGCTTAAAGGAGTTTTAGAGGAGACACAAATGTAAGGATAATAAAAAAAAAGCCTCAGAAACTATAACAAACGTGTTTAAAAAGCAAGGATTCCAAATCTGCTCAATCTCGACCTCTGTATAATCTTATTTATATAGTTTAGGGGAAAAATTGACAAGGTCAAATGATAAAGGTTAACAAAAATGCCAGTACTGACCAACGAAACATTTAGTCATTACTTAATTTGTACATTAGATATTAAAGCTGAAATATTAACATTAAACGCACTGAATCGTTTGAAAGAGTATTCACTTTATTTTTCGAGGACAATCCCTTTTTGAAAAATAGAATAAATTTTTAACTTTAAAACAACTTAGATATTTCAAAAAATAGAAGTTTATAAATAAAAATTTGAACAATACAACAGTTTGGTAATAAATTCGTAAATAAAAAATTATTGGAATTTCCTTTAAAAATTAAAAAAAGTTGAAAATTTAGACTGATATGTAATATACCTTAAAAGCTATTCTGTACAAAATTTAATGCCATTTGTACTATTTACTTATATTCTACAAGTTAAGTAACTTCTGTTATAGGTATATATATATATATGGTAATTATTTCAGTATTAAATCCAACGCTTAACTCTTTAACTGGTTTTCCCGTACAACGTACGGGCTACCGAAAGCTGGTCATAACCAGTTTGCCCGTACGCTGTACGGTACTGATATTTTCTTGTTTGCATCATTAATTTGCCCGTATTTTTAATTCTTATAGTGATATTATTAATGCTAGTGTTTTTAAGAGATGCAATTTGTCCTTAGTACTGAATGCTTCTCATCTGCGATTTTCTTTGTAATGAAAGCGGAAATTTAGATCTGAAAATGTTTGATAAATAACAGGATTAGCAAAACAGAGACAGAGATTTGTTTGAGGAGAAATGAAAGTGGGATGATAATCCATAAAAACCGATATTACTTCTGTCCTTATTGCAATGTATATATATATAAGGCTTCTTATTACACCATGCTTCAAATTACGGGCGCTTCAATTGTTGCTGTATACACACACATACAAAACCCTCAACGGATTTTGAAAAAGAGGTAGGAATATAAGAATTTTTGTAAGTATGAGAGAAATTCTTTCAAGATCATGCTTCATAGCTTACAGAGTGTACTTATAAAAAGCAAACATTTAGGGGGTTTTGTGTGTCCACATTAAAAAAAAATAGCTTGAAAACTTTAAAATTGGACATTAAAATAAAACTCTTCCATTTTGGCGTTCTATTAAGAATTATATTCAGTTATAAGCAATATATAAAAAATGTGCCTTTTTGGAACATTTTAGGGAATAAAATTGACCGGTTAGGAGGTCAAGTGAATGAAATTACATCGCTTACGGCTATCCACAACACACTACTTAATGTTAAATTCCGTTTCATCCAATCCTCGAGGGTGTGTTCAGCAACGTTCGTGAGGGGGGGGGGATGGGATATCTCTAGCACTACGTCGAAGTATTTGCACCGGAATCCCCAGCAGAAGGCTTCCTCCACCAGCGTGTGTGAATAGTAGAGTGAATGTTTGATTGGCCTCTGCCCCGATCCCGTAGTACGAGGGAAGAAGCTGTTTGCCAATCCCCTTAATGACAATTCCTGCGTTCCCTCGCGTGATAGGATAGATGGAAAAGATGCCAAAGGTTTTGACAAGAAAAATGAAGCAATGTGTGTGTTTTTCATTGATTTCATTGGGATACTGGCAATTTTGGTTTTTGAGAGAAAAAGTTACAGAAACAACCCTTTATATCTATATTTATAGGAGAAAAGCGACTCACACACTCACACTAACACGAGATCTCAGAAGCTTCTGGAATTACGAAGTTCGGCAGGCTTTTTCTTTTGTTAACCCCTTAAGTGTTAAACAAAGGTTACGCGATTCGCCCTCCAGCGCCACCGTTTTTCATATAGACACGAATATAAGGTATATTGGGGAAGGGGGGGGGAGAATGTAAGGGCCCGACTAAGCTAATTTTTCTCTGAAATAAGTTAATCCTTCGCAAACACTGTCAATATTACTTTATTGTATTCCAAAGCTTTCGGAATAGTTTTACCAACAGTAGGCAATCGTATTTCGGAAAGACGTATATATACGTCTGGAGCCCTCAACGCACCTGTTAAGCGAGGCGTGTATATACGCTAGAGGCAGATAAGGAGATAAATAGACATGCGCTAAAACGTGTTTTTGCGGAAAATGACTCCCAAAGGGGTTTGCAGGGATGTCTATAAAAATAAATCCCATGTTTCAACTATTAGATTTAGACTTGAAATTTGGAAAGCACGTTTCTTTTGTTGAGTATAGATTTTACGGATATTAATTCCTAAGGGTAGTTGCAGGGGAGGATTGGTAAGAAATTAATTTTTTCGAACTATTAGACTCTTGAGCCGTTAAACCCTACAATCACTTCACTTCACTTCACTTCGAACTATTAGACCTACAGACGAAGTAAGCATGTTTCGTTTGTTGAACAGAGAACTGCTCAGAAAGGATTTTAGGGAAATTGATTCCCAAGGGAGATTGCGGGGGCGTGTAAGTAAAAAATTTATGTTTCTGAATTATTAGATTTTTTGACTTATAATTCGGTAAGCACGCTTCTTTTGTTGAACCAATATCTGCTAAAAATGGATTTTGCAGAAATCGACTCTAGGGGAGGGGGTTACGGGAGCACTTCTTTCGTTTTAGAAATCCATTTTCTGTCTTTTAAAACAAAAGGGTGAGGGCTATAAGGCTACTTTTCAGTACAATTGAAACCTTAATGCTACGACTTAGATACCAACAAGATAAAAGCAGTACATAGTCATACATCACGAAGTACCCAGCGAAGTGGAGGTTAACTCCTAATTCATTATACGAGGTTTAAGTTGATGAATTTAATCGATTATTGCCCGTATAAAGATCTAATACTTTGAATTGCAATTTAAACTATTGCACAGATATAACTAAAAAAGTTATCAATGATACACTCTATATTAAGGAATTATTAATAGAGAATTTATGAAAAAATTATAGAAAATGAAGTCTAAAATAATAGCGTAAAACATCTTCATAATTTTCGCAAAAAGTTTTTTAAGATTATGAAATTACAAGTTTGAACTGTCATTGTATTTAGAAGCACTCAGCTCATGTGTTTTCTACGTCACTTGACATTGTTTACATAAAATTCTTATATTGTGGCAATGAAATATTAATTCAAAACATGAGTTTTACTTTTTCCTGATTTACAGTATTTTATTAGTTAACAAATTTCCTGAAATATAAAATGAATTTGTATAAAAACTTGAATAGAAATAGATCGTTCCTTTTTGTGATACTCCTTTTACTGTAACTATTAATTTACTGAATTTTTATGAATGTTTTACAAAATTTTTTTTCATCAAGTAATAAAATACTCGATTTTATTTGAAAAAACATATTTTCACTTTCCCTTCTTCCAGTCTTGCTTCAAGAACACAATTAGTAGTTCTGCGTAAATTTTCCCTACGTTAAACTCAAATGTGATTAAATTTGTGCTTTTGTTTTTGAAAACGATATATATTAGAACTCATCGGCCGAATTAAATTATGTACATATAAAAACACCGAAACGAAAATCAAAAATATTAACATTTTTTTAATGTGTTTTGAAGAATTTATTAGTAATTTTACTAAGAGGAGATTCAACCTTGCGTGCACAATGACTCTTTTAAAATATTTTCTATATTACTACGTGTATTTCAAATGTCTGCACACATAAAAGCAAACAGCGTAAAGCAAAAACAGAAAAAAAAAGAAATAAAAAAAAAACAGAAACAAATGACGAACTTTCTAAAGTTACTATATGTATGACAGTTCGACTCTCACACCTAATATATTGAAAGCGAAATGCCCTTTTGTTTTAGTTTTTTTTACAAGCTTTTAAAATGATCAGAAGTTAGAAATTACATATCGTCGGCCTAATTATCAGAATGCGTTACTCCATCTGGAGTGCTAATTTGGTATAGAAGTGTTACGCACCAAGTTAATTGTTTATGTTAGCCAAGATGGACAATAACATTATAGTATGGTTACCTTGATATTTTTATCGTGTGGTAATGTGTTTGCTATGTGGATTATATATACGTATAATAAAGCTAAATTTTATTAGATATTTTTTACCCGCCACTACACCTTTTAATTACAAACGATTTTAATTCGATTTCTTAAAAAATTTAACCATTTCCATTGCATTTTTTCTTCAAGCTACTATTTCAGTTTTCTTTTGTATGGGTGAGTACCGGATTCTTCATGGGTGGACTTCTATTATGGGTGAGTACCTGGATATATTTTTAAGAGAATGAGTGCTGAGCTTTTAATTATTGCTATATATCTCGCACATTTCCATTAAGTTTACTTTTTAATAAAGCTTGTGTTCAACGTTCCTTGTTTGATGAAATTCATTGAAGGAACTAGCAGTTTTTGAAATTTTGCAAGTTATCAGCAATTATTAATTGATATTCATTATTAATTTTAATACATATTATGTAATTATTTTATTTATTATATAATATAATAATTATTTAAAAAATAATTGTTTTTATATTATTTATTTATAATAAAAATTTTTTTATTTTACTTTTTATAAATATTACAAATGTTATATTTATTTATAAATATTGTGTTATTTATAATTATTATTATTATTATATTATATGAACACTATTATATACAATAACTATATGAATATCACTATATATAATAATTGTATTATATGATTATTATTATATATAATAATTGTATTATATGATTATTATTATATAAAAATTATATGAATATTATATATCATAATTACTATTAGATTATATGATAATAATAATATGTTACGCATAATATTAGTATTATTTTTTTGATTTTTATTATATTATATTTATAATCATTATTCATTGATATTGGTTATTTTTAATCTATTCTTATATCCTACATTTGAAATATATTTCAAAACAGTTCTTTTTGCAATTATTTTTCTGCGGATTTGTTACCGCTAGGCCGCCATCTTGTATTCTATGTAACTCGAAAACAACCACTGCTTGGTGCTTAGCACTCCTATATCAAATAAGTTCCTTTGTAGAGTTACGCATTCTGATAATTAGACCGAAGATATATAAGGAAGGCATCTAAAATAAATCACTCTTAAAATTTCCACATCTCTCCGCACGAATATTTTGAGTAAAATGGGATGAAAGTCGCATAAATCCCTCCAGTATTCTCACTATGTAATTCAATAGAGGAATGAATTTTTTCCAAGTTAGGCGATCGAATGCTGAATCACAATACTCCAGTTACTAGGCCATCGCTCTGCTAAATGGACTTATGTTGCTTCTCTCCATTATTCCATATTGAGACAGAGACCACATTGTTATAGATAAAAGTTTATTCTTTCTTTCTTATCTCTCTCGAGGCCATAAGATGCTTTCCCCCTCTTGTTGGACGGCAAAGGTCAGAGGAAAATATTGACCACTAAAGGTATTCCTCTTCTTCCTAATGGCAAAAGGGAGGGGGAGCTCTTTCTCTTTGGGAAAGGGGGAAAAGAGGATGGATGTCCGAAAGTGGACGACAAACAGCGAATATCTCCAGGTTAACCTGGAAGGAATGGTCTTGGAAAGATGAAGATAAGGTCAAAGCAGAGAAGGGAAATAATCTATAACGGGTGCTTTAGGCGCTAATCGATTTATTCCTTGGTGTCAAACAAGAAGGCAGGGGGAGTCTTCCCTCCATCAACATATTTTCTGCCTAAGAAACCTCAACCAAGGATAATTAATCTTTCATTTATTGGCGTTTACAAGGATCACAAGAAAAGATACAGTTAGATTTCCCATATGCGGTTATAAATTTTAATCTACCAAAAATGGCGGAAAAGTTTTGGGTATTAAAAAGAGAAAATTTGCAATGCACTTACGGTCGCTCAAAAAAGGCGACTGTATAATTTAAGAGATAAGAAATCTAGAGAGATTTAAAACTCCAGGTTTCTTAACTTTCGTCTTCTCGTCATCATTACATGAAGACTAATGTACTCTGTGAGAATAGATAAAAGTATAAGTAAATTCCAGAATGTAAGGATTCCAAAAGAGACTTTTGGAAACAGCCTTGGATATCTTTTATGGATAAAATGCCACCCTCTCACGCATATGATTATTTCAGTGTCGGAGAAATTGGGAGAACCAAGCATTACGACTGACCAGATATAATCAGATAAACCAATGTAACCAAAAAGGAACACGAACAATTTTTTTCAACACAGCGCAAACTGAAAACATTTTATTCATAATTATAAAACTATTCCCCCAAAACATTATTGTTTCCCTCCCATTCTTTCAGCTCAATATTTACTTTTCTTCTAAATGGTACGCCTTAGAATTAGTCACATTAACGTTATTTAAAATGGAGATTTTGAGTAAAGCCTTTTCCTGAATAATGATTTGTAATCATTAAATACTCATATCAGACTTGTATACAATTTGAGAGAAGATAGTAACATTATTTTTCTACAAAAATCTTTTTGGCTCTGAAGTTTTTCAGCAGATGAAAGCGACAACTGAAATTCCGTTCCAAGTGAAACAACGTCAGAAGAGAAAGATACAGGTATAGGACAAAATAATAGGGAAAACCTGTGAAAAAATAAAAATGTTTTATTAGTAAGGGGTTGGGCCTCCTTTAGTCTAAATGACAGCTTATATTTGATGTAGGATTGACAAATAAAGGTCTTGAACAAAATCCATTGAAATTTGAACCCATTCCTCGTGCACAGCCGTCTTAAGGTCAGATAGTGTGAGTAGAAGTGGAAACCAAGCACAGACTTTGCGAACACTCAACGATGTTCAAATCTGGTAACTGGGGACACCGCGTTAGATGTTACATTTCATCATCATGCTCATGCAACCATGTTGGAACACAGTGAAAGGTGTGAACAGGGGCATGTTGTCATCTTTGAGCAAAGGACGTTCTCTCGGAAAGAGAGTCTGAAGCATAGGGTGAAGATGATCGTTTTGATTGCTTCGTAATGGTCGTCTGTGATCCTCCTCCTCAGGATAATCATAGGCTCCAATACATGGGAAGATATTGCCCTCACACCATCACAGAACCCCTTCCAAGTTTTATGATTGGAATCAGACAGTCAACAGGAAATGCTTCCGCCGGTGTTTGCCTGATGGGCACACGACGGATGGTCTGGAATAAAGTAAATGAGGATTCATCAGACCAGATGACCTGTTCCCACTGCAGTTGTGTCCAGTTTAAGGGGTCTCGGTTTTACTGTAATCTCTTCATAGCATTCCACCCCGAAACAAACGTTTTTTGAATAGCTACTCTGCCATGAATATTCGTAACATGCAATTCCCGTTGGATAGGTTTCATAGATACGGGGTTCTGAAGGTAGGAATTCATCTCGGATGCTATCTGCATGAGTGTAGTCTTACGGTTCACGCGAAAATCCTCTTCAATACCTGTATATCAAGGTCCTTCAACTTCGACATTCGCTCGCTGTTGTGCATCGCAGAAGACACCTTACCCAGGTTTGTATAGGCTGTTAAAACCCTTGACACAATGGTCTATGAAACACCTACAAGGTTTGCTATTCTGGGCACAGACTCCAATTATCATGCCTATTTTCACGTTGGAAGAGGTCGTACATAATCAAGCCTTGATAGGATCAGAATTTTCTCATGCAACTCTCAAAGTCTTACTGCTTGACTGATATCTTCCCTTTCGCCGCCACCAGGTGGCACACCGGTGTGACACGTTGCGGCAGTTTTTTGGACGGATAAAAAACGAAGCATTTTTAAAAGGATATTCCTATTATTTTGTCCTATACCTGTAGATATATGTAAAACGTTTTGTTTCAGCTTTTGTCAGACGAAGGCCAATATTTACAGGTGTTCCATGACTGCAACCTTGGTTACACAGCATACATAAATGCGACAGCCAGTTCCTGCCACTTGTTTATTTGTTCTCTTAAACGTCAATTTTTTTCCGGCGTTTAAGTAAATAACTGTAATTTCGTCAAAGAAGAGAGATTAAATTTCGTCTGTGAAAAGTTAAAGCTATTTACTTCTCTAATTTACATTTTAAAACAATAACAAATCTTTTCAACTTTTTTTTTGTTATAATCGTAAGGGTAATATTTCATTATTTTATGCATTATTCCTTAAATAAATTTTAAGAAACCTAGTTTTTGTTGTTTTGAGGATCCAGAATTACTAACGTATTACGCATACAATTAGATAATCATTGATTAAACATAAAATAAAGAATTTCTTTTAAATAAGGAAAAATCCTATTAATTGGTTATTTAAGTACGTTTATGACATTTAAAATATTTCTCTTTATTTATTCCTAATAAATGATTTTACTTCCTAAAAGATATAAAAATCAATATAACAAGAAAAATATCTCCATTGAGAGAATAACCGAACGGAGAGAAAAAGTAAGCATTTTTGAATTATTCATTGAAAATGTATATTAAATTGCTTATAAAGATTGAATATAATTAGACTGATCAGCAAATTTTGTTAATTATTTCATATAAATAATTGAATAAAAAAGAGTAAACAAGAAGTGGTAAGATGGATAAATGAGATATTATGCTCTGCTATAAAAAAAAGTCTTTCAAATACAACATGGAAATTTTTCGCCACAAAAATAATGTTTTGTCAAAATAAATTCTTTTACTTATACATAAAAAATAATTCATTGTGCACTTTATGTGTGGAACAAAATTAATGATCTTCGATTATTAGGACTCTAAAAGTAATAATGGATTTTTTCTATACGTCAGACATTATTCTCGAAGAACAACGCTCGTAATTTATGTCCACCAATAATTTCAATTTATTCTTGACTTGACCTTAATTAGCCTCATAAATTTATCACCATAGATAAATTTTTTCTTGTTTATAAAATGTCTTAGGTCTTCTAATTGAATTATTCTTAAAGTATTATGAAATATTTCCCCCCTATGATTTGAAAAGCACACACATACACATATATATATATTTATTATTTGTTGAGGTATTTTTTTTTACTTCAAATTCAAAATAGAAAAGTTTATTTTGAAATTATTTCTAAAAATATCAATTCAGTTTATTTTGAATGGAAATTACTTTATTTTGTTTTGAAATATATGTAGCTTACTAAGTACAAATTTATTGTCCAATACATTTTTATGATAAGACATTTTAAACATTATTTGCCATTATAGAGATCATAAGTATTTTTTGAGATATGTAAGTGATGAATTTGACTTATTCTTCTTATAAACCTCCTGGATGGAAATCTGAAAATTAGTTACGAAACAATTATCATGAAATATTCTTCAGAAACTAACCAACTTTAAATTTTAGTCAGATATATTTTTAAAGTCATTATTTTCAAACTAAACATTGACTCCGTCAACAAAGATTAATGCATAATAATATTTTACAGTTTTACCCCAAAAGATTCCTCTAAAATCCTGGAAGTTATCTGGATTAATATATGCTAAATATATCAGGGCTTAAAGTCCGGCGGGTATTTTCAACGTTTTATTTCAGAGATGGCTAGAATTTATAAAATTTATTAAGGAAGCGATAAAATTAACTTTCCAAAACTGATGTAATATTTAATGTTAAAAAAGAATTCCAAAAACGTCTTGTTTAATTTTTCAGAATATGAAAATAAATTTCTCTTGAATTAACTTTCTCACGGGGGAATTTAAAAAAAAAAATATTTTTAACCGCTTTTTATTCTAACATTGAAAAGTCAGGTTGCATCAGCTATTCCTCTTGGAATGAATTATATAAATTTATGTTTACTTAGAAAGGCTTATCAAGGGAGTACTTATACTTAAGCACTTTATGTATTCATAAAATACTCGAAATTAGTAAAGCTAATATAGAAATTAAATTTTGGAAGTTGAATAATTGGGGGTTATGGATATAGATGGAAAATAGATAGAAGTATTTCTGTGTGTAGGTTCATTCCCGATATACTCAAACCACTCAGTGAGAATTTTGTATTTCAGTTGGATTCAGTGTTCAGAAACTTATTAATGTTTCCAAAATAATTCTCGAAATAAGAACCAGGCTTATTAGAATTTATATAGCTTGCCAGCTACAAAATAACGATCTATGGCAAAATTTTTATTTTACAAGTTTGTCAAGTGACTGACTCGAGACTAATCAGGAACTCACCTTTTTAATTTATGTACCACATCTCGTGGTAGCCGCGATATCCTAGTGGTCAAGGTAATGGACTCGTGGCCGGCGTGTCTTGAGTTCGAGCCTAGTACCATAAAGGAGCGATACACGTTAAATCTGTCGGGAGCTCTAACGTCCTCCCATTGCTGAGGTGTGGAAGTTAGGAGAGAATGATGCCAGCTCATGTGGCAGCTTGACCGTGGCTCAAAATTACGAGGTTCATTGCCAAAAGCCTTCGTACGACGTTAATATTCACTCACCAGACCTCGTGTCAGTATTGAGGACCAGTTTCACTTGATGTGTAGCAGTGTCCGATAATCCACTTAAGGCTTCAGAAGGTATCTCTGAGGAACCAAAGGTGATTGATTAATTGTTTATTAAAGTTTTAACTTACAAAAAAAACGAGGCAGTGAACCTCGTAATTTTGAATCACAATCAAATAATGAGAATGAGCCAGCAGTGCTATTCTACTCCTCGAAGTTTCACTTTCTTCTAAAGGAAGAGCTTCGAGCACCAACAGATCTATCATACATTGATATCTTTACACGATGGATGGATCTTTAGAGGCTTCAGGATTAGAATCCACCCGTTGTGAAATTCACATTCGTGGAAGTGTGCTGTTTGAATGAAACAACGCACTTCTACGATTTCGCTATCTTGGTCGTTTGCTTATCGCGCCCATGCTTTACTTGACCATTGCCGACAAGGAATCGTGTATCCTAACCATTTCGTTGCTGAGAGTGTTGGTAAAAAAAGGCTTCAAATACACCACTCTTCTGCCTCCAGACTGCCGTAATTAGA
This sequence comes from Trichonephila clavata, assembly GCA_019973975.1. Lineage (NCBI taxonomy): Eukaryota > Metazoa > Arthropoda > Arachnida > Araneae > Nephilidae > Trichonephila > Trichonephila clavata. The sequence continues at coordinate 74,313 of BMAO01033057.1, forward strand.
TTTTAGAAGATAAAATCCTTTAAATATATTAAACAACCTATTTTTATCACAGAATAATACTGTTTCTTGTGATGAATAAGTATTTAGAAATCGTCCCCCCTGTCGTATCTTGTATGTCGCAAGATTGGTAACTCGATTCCAGAAAGATGCTCAAATGGAATAGTGGGTGTGCTTCACTGTTTTGAGGTGTGGGTAAGGAATATCAAGTCACATATTGCTACCTAGTTCAACCTTGGAAATCAGAATAACTTGCCATGCACTTAGAGATACACCCTCACAAAAACAACTTCGACTTCAATCATGTCACTTGACATCCGACTTTTTCACAATATGGTCTTCAGAGTAATCATTGTTCAATAATTTCATTATAGTTAGGCAATCAAATTCATTGTTAAGTTATTTTCTACCTCTTAATTAAACCATTAAGTCAAAAACTTAAAAGCAAACAAACTGTAATCCACATCTTATATGAATAAAAATTAATTTATTTGTATCAATTTTATGATTAATATTTGTTGCATCAGTTTTCTTTCTTTCGCTTTGTGATGCAATGAAGCAGTTTATCGAAAGATCCAATCTATTTTCTTTTGTTGTCAGTACTGATAATGCAAAACTAAAAAAACAAAAACAAAAAAAATTTAATGCTTTTACAGTCGTACCCCGATTTAACAAATTCATCGAGATCGAACATTTTGTTTATTAAAACGGGGTTATTAGCTCCTAAGCAAAATACAATTTTTTCGCACTTACATTTTTGAAAACTTATAAGCAACTACATAAAATAGTATTATAGTTAGAAATTACACACTTTTCTTCAACTTCTAAAAAAAACCATAAATAAATTATTACGCGTCAGTTATTTGGAAATTTTAAAATACTGACTAATCGATGCTTGACAATCTTTTTGATTCCTCATTCGAAAGAATTATTTTCCCAATTTATGCCGAGAGGAAAATACTGCTTCATTTACATTCAGCAACATAAGAGAGTGACGGTTCTTCAGACTCAGAGTGCAATAGGGGTGGATCTGGCGTCTTTCTTAAATACCCAGATAATACAACTTCAAAGCACAAGGTCTCCGCAGGGCAAATTACTTCCAACTTCACGTGTGAGCTCATATCAGTTAGGACAGCCATAGATATTTACCTTACACGGACAGATATCGCTAATTCCGACGGCATCATTGTTCTCTCCGACTGTAGATCCGCTCTTGAGGCCATCATGAAAGGAAAAATGGGACTCCCCCAAGAAATCAACTCTCTTTTACTTTCCATTGGTGCATTGGGCAAATCATGCACCCTCCAGTGGATCCCGTCCCATGTTGACATCGAGGGGAACGAGATGGCCGATTTCCTTGCCAATGAAGCCAGAACCCTTGAACGTGTAACTTCTTCAACTGCGGTCTTTGATGCCAACGCAGTCGCAAAAAAAAAAAGCTCTGCTCAAACCCACGAAAAAAATTCTCGCTGCCAGAATTAAATTATAGCCGAGAAATTACAACAACAATAACCAGACTAAGGACAAAACATTTTAAGGGCATGAAGATTCTGCCTGATGGATCCAGATCATATGTGGAATGCAGGCACTGCCCAGGCAAGCAACTGGATCCCAAACATCTTTTTAACTGTTTTTACATTGTTGGTGCCCTTTTTAAAATAGACAATGACTACAGCATGGACATCCTATACTCGGATCGTGCCATGGATGTTGCCACGGCAGTGATTCACGCCTTTGGCAATATTTGACTCATTTTTTTAAATCTTTATTTTGTTATATACAATACCTTTGCTCTTTGTCATACACGACAACAACAACAACAGCATAAGAGAGGGTATGTTTTCACACAGTTTTCAAATAATATAAAACATTAATTAATGCAATTAGAAAATAGTTTTGAAATTAGATTCATTATCAATTTCAGCATTAGAATCGCTGTTCATTGGCTCCGAAGGAGCAACAATTTTCTCAACCTCAGTTGCACAGATAGACAGTCTGTCCTTAAATGTATCATAATCGTTGCAATCTCAAAATATCCCCTGCTTTGTGCAGTGGAATTAACTGTCCTATACAAAACTCGCTCGATGAGTTACACTCATGACTGTAAAGTATAATAATGTATATAAGCACCTGTAAAGTATAATAATAGTATTCACCCTTTCCAGTGGAAATCTTTTGCTTTCAAGAAGTCTTTTTCTGTTTCAGGTAAAAAGGATGGCACTTGAAAAAAAATCAATTTTTTTCTAATACAAACCAATAATAAACAAGATATCAATCATTGGCAGGGCCAAGTAATATTAGCGCGTTTTTTTCACATGTTGTATTTTACAATAATGCAACTAATGAACTTTTTACTAACAGAAAGTAGTGTACTGTACCACTCCTCTAAATGTACTACTATTGAGCTGAAAAGAAATAATGACACAAATCTGTATCAGCACTATAAAAAAGCAAAAAACTAGCGAAATTCAGGAAAATTTGTAGGAAAATTCAGGAAAACTATGGAAAAATTTAAATATGATTCGACTCATCTAGGGCAAAAATGCGACCCAATGCCGAAAACCCGAGGTCAATTGGTTGCTTATTGGCTGAGAAAAAGGTACGACAAAATATGGAACGAAGACGAAGACGAAATTTGCGTCCTAATAGCGCTTTTGTTCCACTACGTGAAAAACGCGCTAAAAAAATTTCTGGCTGCAGAAATGATTCGTTAATTCGGGTTTTTTATTCGTTAAATAGGGTTTTTTACCCTTCATTTTAATCAGAGAAAGAGAAACATTCGTTAAATCACGAAACTCGTTAAATAGGGATTCGTTAAATCGGTGTTCGACCGTATTTTGTGCGAGAAATTTATAAAAACAGGTAAATAAGAAAGAAAAAAAAATCGGGCGAGAAACTATGAAGCAAAATTTTGTAATGAAACAACCCACTGCTGCTATAAATAGAAATAGGCACACTGTGGAGCTTATAAACTTTCATTAACTTCAGGTCCAATGCTTACGGAAGGAACAGGGCTTAAATATCACTTAAAATCGATTAAATGCCTATTTTCTGACTGGATTGACTCATGGCGGGTGATGAAACTGGATACATGGGTAGAGAAAAGAAAGTAAAAAAAAAAAGGAAATCTTTTTAAAAATAACCGTAAACAGATTCTTGGATCGTCGAGGAATTCAATCAACTCTCTCGCTTTATTTAAGAATGTTTTCGCCTCTTATTTTTTTCTCACGAAAAAAGAAATGAAAAAAAAATATGTTGTCGCATTTATCATGGAACCCTGGTAATTAGTTTTCGAAGCTGGTGAAGAAAGTGAAAATAAAAAAAAGTATGTTTTTTTCCCTTTTCTCTTAAAGAATTTTTTATTTCTTGGGTTTAAACGAAAGTTGAATTAGTCGAGAGGTTAAAAACTGTGGTCGCGACAGGAAAAAGTGAGAGGTGATTTTTTGAACGAAGGAAGCTGTTGCAAAATGAGGTTCTCGCGATGTTGCTCGGACAAAAGACTTAAAAAAGATTTAGAAGACAAATAGGAGTCCCAGAAAGGAAATACCACGGTAAGACACTTAATAACTAGAATACATTAAAGATACATAAAGAGAAAAATGTAGCTTTCAGTGAAAATTATTCCATTTGCTTTTATGCTAGAGAATTTTAAAAAAAAAAAGAAAATTCATGTTTTATGTAAGAATGATTATATTAAATATAAAATAAACCTGGAAATGTAAATATATAATGTGCTTTTTTTGTTTTAGATCTTTTGCTCGATTGATTTTTGTTTGTGTCATTAATGCAGCACTAGATTATACAATGGATTATTTGCTTTGTTTAGGGTTTATACAGCAATAACTTGACTTACATACGCGATCCCGGAATTACGCGATTTTCAAATCTCATTGATTCGTCTTTTGTTTGAGAGCATTTGTTTATTGTTCTTTTGGAAAAATATGACTTCTTTTTCAACTCTGAAACACCAGTGGAATTGGAGTGAGAGTCTGATGAAATAGGCAATGTGATTTTGCACAGCAAATAACTTTAGAAGTGGATAGTGATGGCAGTCAAGAACTACTAGATTCCACCAATCAGGAGCTGAAAATGCTCATAAAAATGCATGAGCAAGAGCAAGACATTGAAGAACTAGAGTCTTAGAACCCATTTTAATGAGAAGATCGAATGACGGCTGGGAAATTGACAGAATGCCTCAGTTTAATTAAAAAAGGGAAACAGATTTTAAAAAATACAGACTTCAAAGAAGAGTATACTTTAACGAAACAAAAATATAATAAAAACTATTAGCATGCTACGAGGAAATTTTGCGGGAGCAAAAAACGTCTTTTGAACCGGTAGAATACTTTGTTAGTCTTTTACATCAAAATAACTTTGGTTTGCGATTTTGTATTTGTGTTGTGGCAGCGTAGCTTAGTGGCCCAGTAACGGACTCGTGGCAGGCATGCCATGAGTTCAAGCCTAGTGCCGCTGAAGACGTGCCATGTACATAAGCGATGCACGTTAAATCTGTCGAGAGCTCAAACTTTCTCCCGTTGATGTGGTGTGGTAGTTGGGAGAGAGGGTGCAAGCTCAAGTGTCGTCCTCGTCACATGACCATGGTTCAAATTTACGAGGTCCGTCGCCGAAAACCCTCGTGTAATTGAACAGTGAGACATTAAAATTCACTCACTTTGTATTTATGTTATTTAAGATTTTATTAAACATTTTTTATTACATTATTATTTTCTTTCGTCTTTGGCCCGAACTAAAAATAATTTATATGCATTTTTATGCGATATTTTACTCCGACTTAAGCTAATTCGAATTAAGCGGTTACACTCAGTTTTATTTATTACGTGAGTTCGGAGTATAACTGTATCATATAGCTTCGCGGGATTAGAAACTGTATGAAAGCTGTGTTAACAATAGATTTAATTACTTAGAATATTGTAAAGTGGTAACTCACTCATTGTTTTGTGACGATGATTTTAAAAGCTGCAAGAGAGCTATTGGTGATGGTGGGAGTAATTTTGAATCACGGTCAAGTTTTGAATCACGCCATCTGAGCTGACTCCCATTTTTCCCCTAAATTCAACGCCACAACAACAGGGTTCATTTTTTCACACTAATTCGTAACATAATTCGTGAAGTGATTATATATTTTTATGCATATTATTAATATTGTTCTATTAGAATCAAAGTGCCGGGTAAGAAACCACACATTTTGCACGAAAAAAAATCAATTCTAAAAGTATGACTACAAAGTGAAAATTATAAATTAAACAATTTTGATTTATAAAAAATTCAAGTTTATTGATAACTTTTATGCATAATATGCGACCGAAAAACGTGGCCGCGGTAGCCGAGTGGTTTAGGCATAGGATCGTGGCTAGCATGTCATGAGTTCGATCTCAGTACCACTGAAGACCCGCCGTGTAGGGGAGATGCACGTAAAATATGTCGAGAGCTCAAACGTCCTCCCGCTGGTGTGGTGTGGCAGTTAGTAGGCGGGGGTGCCAGCTCAGGTGTCGTCAGCGTCACTTGACTATGGTTCAAAATTACGCGGACCGTCCCCAAAAGCCCTCGTGTAGCTGAACAGTGGGACGTTAATATTCCCTCACTCACTCACGCGACCGAAAAACAAGAAGCCTCATAAGTAAGTATGCAATAATTGATTGAAACTATTACGTAAAAGCAGATATTTTATTCTCTGAAGTCATAACCAAGTTTGTGAAATTGTTCAAGAAGTTTTTAACTTTAAATTCTTAGGTGTTTTTATGCAGACACAATAACTATAATATCTTGGGGTAAAATTCTTAAGCTGCACGATCGAGTTAGTTTGATCGCTCTAAACTAGCCAAACTGGGCTCAATCGTGATAATTCGAGTGGAATCGTATTTTATATTGTAATTTTCACACTCGAATATAAGCGATCACCATCTGCACTCTGAGACTGACACGATCCCCCGTAGTGATTTCGTAAATTTAGATAAATATTTAAAAAAAAAACTATTCCTTCAATTTCAAGACATCAGCATTTGGAATGCGTATGTTTTGTACTAAGGGTGAAAAAAATTTAGATTTATAGAATTGCTATATTTACTCGAACCTAAGTTGCACCCCACAATTCTCTACACGTTTTCGTGAAAAATAAAAACAAATAGTGTAAAAGGGTTTATAGATAATTCCATATTTATGAAATTAAAAATAAATAAATAAGAACTATCAAAAAGTGAATGAAATGAATTTATTTTATCAGTATTAAAAACTTTTAAATACATACATGGAACTATAATTGGTCTCTCATCTCAGCATCATATTCAATTTCCCCTATCCAACGAATTTTTCCCCTTAGATTTTAAGAGACACCCGATTTTCTGCAGCATTAACATCGGAAAAATAGAGCTGCTTAGATTCGAGTAAATACGGTAGTACTTGTATATAAAAAGATTTACACAAAGTTATCATAGCGATATAAAAGTAAAATAACAGGGTAGGCCAAAATCTTTTGGAATTCAACGACTAACGAAACGTTATATTTCCCCAGTTTTATTCAAAAATCAAACTCCCACAAAGTACTGTGCTGTGTGATGTGCTAAAATGGAAAGGAAAAGAGCGGTTACCTGAGTAACAATTGAAATGCAGGGCCATGAGTAGCACCTTGCTTCTAAATACATCAGACAGAACATTTTGAATTTTTTAAAGTTAGGTTACAATAAATAAATATTATTTTTGTTGAAAAAGTATAAATAAATATTTTTACTGATAAAAATATGTTTATTCGAAGCAGCTATTCGAAAAGAAGGATAATAAAAATCGATGTACGTGCAAGGTTGCAATATTATCAACACAACTTGGATCAAAATCCAAAAACAAAATAAAAATTTTGATTGATAAGTCATTTTTTAAAAACTTTTTGGCTGAAAAAAAGGTTTTAAAATGTGTTTCCTTAAAAAAAAAGTTTGTTTTTTTGCCAATTTTTTTTTAAGATAAGTCTGCAAATATTAAATGAACTATTCAAAATTTTTCGAGCTTATAATTTATTTAAAATTCATAAATTTTGAAGTAGATTATAGCTTTAAATGCATATAACTTGAATTATGCTATGCTTTGTAAAATTCAATTTGCTCTTTTTACTTGGAAAAAAAATTCTAATTCAGCATTTCATTTATTCGATATAAAACTTATTTCTGAGGGATATATATTTTGAGATCACGTACAAAAATAATAAAAAATGTTCTTTGATAGAGGATATTTTTTAGGTTTAAAAATGATTGCCATTCTCTTTTTCGTGACTTTAAATGAAAAAAGATTTCCTGAAATTTCATTTCTTTTCGAAGCCGAGTTGGAAGTCTTGAAAGAAAATTCTCACTTATTTTCGTATTACATTTTCTTACGCTATCAATTTTAGGCCTATTTCATCCTCATCTCTCTTCTGTGTGCTTTTGTTAGTCAACAAAGGATATTTTTCGTCCTGCCGACTTTTCATTTCTTTAGCTTTTCACTGATGTTGAATATTTGGATGATTTTTTTTAACTAAGAGTGAATGTAGAGCTTTGATCGAAACTGGGAATTTAAATTTTAAAATGTCTTACGAAGATAACTTTCCGAATTCTTTAAAATATGGATCTGGCGAAGTTTAGCACAACAACTATTCTTAACAGAAAAAAGGTCAACCATGCAAAATTTGAGAATGTCCACACTTCTTTTGGAAAAATTTCAAATATATTTCATGCATGTTTTAGATAGTATTATAGTGTTTGCTAGACATTTAAGAATAACCATTAGTTTTCGCACGCATCATATATTGCACTCATGTCCATAAATTAAGGATAATTCAGAATCACACAGAAATTGAACTCTAAAATAAAAATTTCACCTGTAGAATTATCACACACATCTTGAAGAAGAATATGCAAATTACAGGAAACTACCAGATGGCGCGGATAGTACGTCACAATGACGAGAGTGTAAGAGAAGGGTATATAAGGAATGGTGGCAAAGAAGTAAAATTGTTCACAAGCGTTTTAAAAGCCTTTCAGTGCAATAACCGCATAGTTATGGCACAAAGGAAGCATTTGGATGATTTTTTACGTGGTAGAGTTATCAGTCGACTGGAATGTGGACGTACCCAGCTGGAAGTATCCGAGGAACTTGGAATCTCCCAGAGTGTCATCTCCAGGCTTTGGCAACGATTCCAAGATGATGGTAATGTGAGTAGATGTTACAGCACAGGTCACCTCCGAGTTAAAACGCCGAATGAGGACCAGTATTTGGGAGTTACTGCCAAAAGAAACAGACGGAGCACAGCATCAGACCTATCTCGTCAGCTCTCTTCAGCTACCGGTACGACAGTTTCAAGGCAGACTGTGTACAGACGCTTAGGGCACATTGGTCTATATGCTCGTAGGCCTGTCAAATGTGTTCCCCTTACCGCAACTCAATGTCGCCTGCGATTAACCTGGAGTAGAGAGCATACATTGTGAACACCGCAACAGTGGTCTTGTGTGATGTTTTCCGACGAGTCCAGGTTTAGTTTGCAGTCTGATTCTCGCCGGACTTTCATATGGAGAGTGCCAGGTATCCGTTACCACCAAGAGAACACCATTGAACGACACTGTTACGGTGGTGCAGGATGGCTGGTTTGGGGAGGAATTATTCTTGGTTCCAGAACTGACCTGCATGTTCAGAGTGTAATGATGACAGGCCACATCTATCGGGATGTCATTCCGGAACCACATGTACGTTTCTTTCGGGGCACCATGGGTGCTGAATTTCTGTTTATGGATGACAACGCCCGTCCTTACCGTGCAAACATTGTAGACGAATGCCTTCAATCGGAGGATATCACCCGTATGGATTGGCCAGCATACTCACCGGACTTGAATCCAATAGAGAATGTGTGGGATATGCTTGGCCGACGAATTGCAGCCCTTCAACTCCCTCCCACTTGTCTACCGGAAGTTCAGAGGGCATTGCTTGATGAGTGGTGTAATATTCCCCAAGATCAGATTGATAATTTGATACTCAGCATGCGTAGACGTTGTAAGGCCTGTATTGCATCGTCCGGGAGACATACTCCGTATTAACCATCATACTAACCATGTTATACTGTTTTTTGTAAATAGGTTGTTTTTTGAAATTTGCTCCAGGGAGTAAAAATCGCAATTTTTATTAATTATGTCAACCATATAGCATCTTTTTTGCTCTTTACCTTTTGTTTAATAAATAGACTTTACAAATGAATCAAATTTGTTTTGCTTCTGTCTCTTTCTTTGCCTGAACTTAATTATCCTTAATTTATGGAAATGAGTGTAGTTACTGTTATACAGATAAATCAATAAAAATTTATTTCAATGAAATATGGTTTAATATTAATTTTCTGATAGATATATTAAACATCAGAATACATTTATATTTATTCTTTTCCAAATATTTCCATGAATACAAGTTGGATTTATTTTACACAGGCCTTTGAGGCAACATGAGAGCTATTTAATCCATCGACCAAATTATCACATAAAAGAAATCCTGCACTCTACAATGGATACCAGCCCACGTAAATATCTTCGGTAATGAGAAAGCTGATGGACTTGGCAAAGAATCCAGAGCTTGCCTTCAATCATCTAACCTCACGACCCTCATCGACGCCAATGCAGTTGCCAGCCGAAAGCTTTTCAGCAATAACTTTAAATATTCCATCCCAGCTCTAAATAGCAACAGTAAAATAGCATCAATAATAACTAGGTTTAGAGTAAAGCACGCAAAAAGATTGAAAATATCAACTGACGGACAAAGAAGTTACACATATCATTTCCCAAATTGCCTTAATGTTCAACTGTCTCCACAATATATCCTCAGTTGCCCAGCAATTCAAGATAGGCTTTTCAAGATCAGCCCAGAAGACCCGGAAGACTTGATATTCTCGCCCAGAACATATCCTCACAAAATATCCTCCACCATATTCTCTCGCACACAACATATCCTCAGTCCAGAAGACCCGGAAGATTTGACAAAGCTGTTGAGGTTGCCGAAGTAGTCTTCGACAGTTTCGGAGCGATCTAAAGCTTCTTTTTTTATTGATGTGCACATCATGGACACGCCAACAACAACAACAACGAGAGCTATTGTCGACGGATCCCATAATTTTGGTTCAATGTCAAGTGATTCAAATTTTCCCATTACTTCAATGGGACAATTTTAAATCTCGACACAGACTTATCGTGGATCAGCTTTTCTACATGGAGGTTTCTTAGTGGCATTAGGTTCCGAACCCCGAACTTGACACTAAGGGGAATATGACCACTCTTATTAATGACCACTGTATCAAAAAGCAGGATATCCAAAAAGGTGAAACGATTTAAAAGGCCTAATATATTTCTGGAAGGGGCATTTTCGTGAACAATTCTATCCCATTTACTCAAGGAAGATATTTCATTGAAACATTTTAAAGACAATCTGGAGGAGGGTGAGGTGGGGAATTTAATTTGCGGAAATTCTTAAAACTTTCTAAAAAATAAATTTTTCTAAAAAAAAGTTATTTATTTTGTAATGTATGTTTACAAAATCTTTTTCTTAAATGATTTTTTTTTAAAAAGGAAAAAAAGTTGTTTTTGATAAGCTTTGTAAAAGTTTAATAATTTTTATAATTTGAAAACTTAGAATAGAAATTGCCCTTGTAGTCTCAAACACATAAATTAATATAGACCTCGTGATAAAATTATACGAATTGATCTCATAGCATATATTTTAACCTAAGTTCTAATTTATTCATAATATAACAACAATAGAATCAGAGTATCTTACACTGCAAGGGCTATTGGAGACGGATGTCTTACTTTTGAACCTTGGTCAAGTGATGAGGACATCACCAAAGACGGCACTCTCCTCACCTAACTTCCGCACCATACTGCGAGAAAACATTGAGCCTTGACAGATTTAACATGCTTTGGTTCTACCCTCTACATGGTTAATCTTCTGATTCACCCGTGACGCTCCAGTAACAAGGACGTAAGCGTAACCATTAGGCTACTACGGACCCTTGCTTATAGTCTAACGGTTTCATTCTTGGTGGGCAAGACTCGATTGTATCAAATGCTTTCAAGTAAAATTATGAAAGCATTAAACTATTAAATTTATAGTGTTCAAAAATAGTCTTCACAGTGTGATTGGTAGTTTGAAAAATATAAGATAAGCAATATCTAGTCTATTTCTAGTCAACTGATCAGGGCGCAATGCTACGTGACAAATCGTTCCCCCCCCCTTTTTGTAGCTTTAATGAAACTTTATTTAATTGAACACCTCAAAATAACACATGCATATTAGTCAATGATTAAAATAAATAAATAAACTAATATAATTAATTTGTTATAAGCGGGTATATAAAAATAATTTTAATTAAAAGTTCTTAGTTTATAGAATTGAGCCATACGCGTAAAAAGTGTGTGGAGTGGATGCACTGAAACAAAACTCCAACCTTGTATAAGTAACGCATCGCATACATTAGTGACAGGTGCGATAAGGAAATGTGATTAGGGAGACTAAAGTTAAAATCTAATTATAAAAGAAACATCCAGTTTAATTTGCGCAGGTTATCTTTAAAGTGAGTTATTTTAAAACAGTTTTTTTATTCTTTTCACTTAACTTGTGGTAGTTAAATTACCATTTCTGGAAAGTTCTCGTAAATGCAGCAGACATTCTTAATTACTTTGACATCCCTTAATTACTCGTGCAACTTTTTTGGCAATTTGAAACTTGCAATTCGGAGTAACTCGATCTTTACTTTGGCTTCGGTTCGGTGCAGTCCTTTTTTAATTCTTAAAAGATATTTTAAGACTTAAAAGCAATGAAAAGAAGTTAAAAACAACATTAGGTGGTAGCTATATTAATTACAAGGATTACAATTTTCGGAGAAGATTAACTAAAGTCTTTCCTATTCTTTTCAAGAAAGATGTGCTTAAGGTATCCGACTCCCCTAAAATTGTGAATTTTTCCAAAAATTAACAATTTTTTTATGATTTTATTTTGTAGGTCATTTTATTAGCTTTATAAAAATACCAAGTTTGTCACTTTCCATTCAATAGAACAAAAGCTACAAGTGCTTTAATGAAAGCAGACGCCCTACATTAAGCAAGATGCCATACTTTAAAACACGTTTTATTCGAAATGTGTTTTATTTTCGAAAATGCACAAACAAGGACAGTGATGGCTCAAAAAGTTTTGAAAATAATCAACTGAAATTCTTTGAGTATGTTCTGTGTATTAGTAGTTTTTTAACTTACAGTTTTATCAATCACTGTTTTATTAAAAAATTTACAGTCCCTTATGTGAATATAATCACTGCTTTTTCAGAAAAATTCATATAATAACTAAAATAAAGTGCTCTAGTTTTTGTAAAAATTAAAATATCTCTCATCCTGTGAAGGCAATTTCAAAAATGAATAGCAAATCAACACAGCAAAATTGAAAAATTGAAAATTTGTTCATAAACTTTTACAAAACAGTATGCAACAAACAGTTATGCAATTTAAAAAAAAATTTTACCAATTTTTTGTCACACATTACAGTAATAATAATTTTTTTTCTCTTCTTAATTTTAGCATATTTTTCTTAAAATGTCCTAAATAAATCTAAAAACCACAAAAATATCCCCATACCTGCATTTTTTAAAAAAAAGTTATTGCAAGTAATAGGATACCTCAATATTTGTTAAAAACAGTTGATTTTTTATCTGTTTGAGTTGATTCAAAAATTAATCATTCAGAATAAGATCCGAATTCAAGTATGTAATGGGAAATTACGCTAAAATTTCGAGTTGTTTGAATTTTTCTTATGCTGCATGGATACTATTTGCAATTTTTATAGTAATTATTCACAAAAAGAATTTTTTGGGTTGTGTTTTTTTGTAGAGGGTTTCTTTCCTCTTCTAAATAAAACAGCCAAAAAACTTTTAGAAATGTGTGAATCAAGAATACCTTTACTAAACTATAAATTGTGTATTTTACTAATTGTTTATTATTCTTTCGCGTAAATAAAACAACATAAGATCCCCATAAAGCTTCTTTTTGCGTCTATCGGAGGTAAGTACAGATACAAAATATTTTGTTGAAAAATTACGTACTTATACGTCAATCCGCTGACCGCTAAACTGGCGGAGAATTTTGAAGAAATTGTCCCAAAGTATAATTACAGGATTATTTGCACACATTATTTATTTGATGGAATGATCCAGTAACTATATATATAAATTCTCTTTTTCACTGTTTTTTCAGAAGAATTAGTTCCAGATTTCAATCATTTTTCGTAAGTAGCACAAGCAGAAAAATTAGACAACTTATGCATATGCTGAAATGATGCTCATTATTGGCTGCGTATCACAGTTTTTGATTTGACGAAAATGGTCGATGGATTAATACGTAAGTACTAAAAATTTATTGAAACATTTAAAGAATTTTTAGCAACTAAAAAAACAAAAAATAACCTGATGAAATTGAATTTTGATTGAAAAAATATAATTAGAAGTTACTTGCCATCGACAACAAAAAATTTTAAATTGTACAACTTTCAGACACCTAGTCTTCTACGTTATTTATGGCATTTATTTTTTTCTTCAAAATGATTTTTTTTGTACTGAAAAAACCTTTCAAGACTTAGATTTTGCTTAAAATTCACAAATGTTTGAAATTGTATTTATTATTGTTTAATGATAAATCACGCATCTACTTTCGCAATTTATTTAAAAATGTCAGCATTATAAAAAAAACTTTTTTCTATAAAAAATACATCTTTTCTTAAGGATCTAGTTTAAAAACCTTGATAGATTCTTTGTGAGGAAAACTGCACTACAGTGTGGTGTTAATCGGAGTTAAGATTAATATGAAAGAGTAACCAGAGTTATATCCACACACACACACACACACACACACACACACCACACACACACACACACACACACACACACACACACACACACACACACACACAACACACACACACACACACACACACACACACACACACACACACACACACACACACACACACACACACACACACACACACACCTGAATCTGAAAGCGTGCAAAGATAGATTTCTCATCAACAACCGAAAGATGCTTTCCTTATAGAAAGCAAATTACACTTATTAACTATAGTTAAAATCATCACATAATCCATTTAAATTACATTTTTTTGGGACACGGATGATTCAAGTTCGATTCTCGGAAATATATAAATGAGATTCTTTTATTTTCATATCGAAAACACTTTAGTTTATTCTTGACGAATGTTTACTTATTAGTATTTACTCTGAAAACCTTACTTTTTCTTTGAAATCCTATTGTTTATCTCTCTAAAAAAGTCATACCATATCGAGAAACATTTCAGATGATTCTTTAAAGTTCGTTTAAATAAAATATACTCAAGTACATATGCATTAAAAATCTCTGTATTTTCCAATACAAATCACAGTTAGCTTCATTCAGAATAAATAGCTTAATTCTATATTGGAGCATTATATCTTTTTAAAAAGAATTATAAGCTGGACTTATATGATACAGTTTTCCTTACGAAAATATGTAAGCATATTTTGGGATTACGCAAGCAAATTATTTTTTTCGAAGCGTTTAATCTATTAGTAAGTTTTTGGAAAAATTAATGAACTAAAGAAAAACTTTTTCACTCACACACTCTCAATTCGAATTGACTGAAAAAACTGCAAACTGTTACAGTTTCATGTTTTATAAAATTAAAGGTAAATAAGTGAATTAAAAAAATTATCTCACAAAATAATTAATGCCACTTTGGAATTACAATATACATAAAGGTGCTATATACATTTTACTCAATTTCCAAGAAATAATACCTGCGACAAAATTGCAGTATGCCACAAAATTTGCCCATTTTATTAATCTTGGAGCAGTAAATAATAAGATATCCTTTTTTTATTTTCAATCTCAAGAGTTTACCTTTTTTAAGAATAGGTTTTACTTTTTTGATGAAACTATTGATTTTTACCCAGGAACAGAGACCCAGCTCACACAAAAATGATTTGAAGATTTATACTGGTTTCACACAAGATACTTGACGTTGATTCGACATTTTCCGGGCAGAATACAGTTGCACGTGTTCACTCAGTGACTTAGTACTCCCAACTGTTGTAGTGATCAATTAAGGCGAACTGTCCACATGGATAGAGGTGTGTGGGATTACGTCGCTAAAACAGTTGTTGTCAACTCCACTCTCATTTTAAGCTACACACCTAGTCTCGTTTTTCGTGTGTCAAACCTTGTATACCTAAAGATTTAGTCTTCGTACAAAAATGTAAGAAAAATCCAATGCTAAGCTTAATTTTACATTTTTTCTTCCTTTGTTGCTCTCCGTGCAGATTCTGTGTGGCTCTTTTCACTTTACCATTCTCCTAAGCTTTTAAAGACAGAAAGCATTTCGGAAGACACATCATCTTGTTTATCACATTTTAATACCAAACAAACCTTTGACCCCATTTTGGAATGAATTGCGCAAATTAATTTATACGGGGCGAGGGCGAGTATTTTACTGCGGCCCATCAAAGTTTTAATGTCACCTCGAAATGCTTACGTTTCTTGACGAGAGCACTTATTAAAATTAAACTCGAATTGTAGTCTGGGAACGAGATGGAATAATAAAAGAAGGTCGTTAGCAGAAGGCGCCTGTTTTGGAAAAGCCTCGTAAACAGGGCACAATAAAATGGGATGAGGAGCAACTCTCGGAAATAGGGCGGATCGCTTTATAGTGTAAAAAGGGGCTGTTGAATTCCCCGCTGTATGTATTATAAGGTGTTTTACACCCTTAAAGCATTATAAGCATAAAATAAATTTTCAGTATTTTTTAAATTCTAAAATTAAAATGCTAAAAGTAAATTCTTAAGAAAAAAAAAGTTTTTTTTCTCTCACATTTCTTTTTTATAAATATTTATTTCATTTTAGTATCCAAGTATTTTATATGACCGCAAATAATTCCAGTGGCGGATTTGACTTTCTGAATAATATTATAAAAAAATCCAACGATTGATTATCAAATGTTTTTTCTTATATTACATTTCTGATCCTAAACTGCCGATGCTGAAAATTTTAAAAAATCTCATATTTAGAAGACATTTTTGAAAAGTACTTAAAGAAAGAAAAGTAATACTTCGAAACAAACATCTTAATTTTTTAGCGTTAGTTATGTGTCAAATTTTGCAAGTGGTGGCTTGATATTTAAATGCAAATACTTTCTAAGCCCACTTGCCAAACTCGAGGATTCAATAATTTGCACGCTTTTTTTGTCAACTTTCGCGATAATTTTTGAAAATTCCCTTAGATATTATAGAAAACAGTGAAAATAAACTATCACTAAAAATTTTATATTAGAATGAGATGTTTTTTTCCTCAAATGGGCTGCTGCATTTTGGCAGTTAAGCCTTTGAAGACACTGCATGTCCCCAAATGAGAGCCTTTCATTGGATTTACCATTTAGTGGTGGCTCCAGCTACCAAATTTTGATGCTTGAATTTATTGAAATCAAACTATAGTCGAATGCTATTGCCGTGATTTTATTTTGCCGAGAGTACCACAACCAAATTGATACTCAAGGGAGTTTTTTACTTGCCACATAATTATATGACATGCGTATCTGCAATTTTCGCATCCAGGAAATCTATCGACTCCAGCCAGAATTGAACCTACAACGTTAAGTTTACAAGTCAGAATGAGATTGATAAACATTGAGGGACTTGAGACGGAGCTGTCTTAAGTGTAGATTTCTACAGAGAGTTGAGTCCAACTAATGGGTAAAGTTTAATCACACACAGGAATTGATACATAGAATGTAAAGTTATTCAAGAGCTTTGGTTACTAATGAAGGTCTTTGATCCCCCATTTCCTTATGGGAATAGGCAATAGGAGTGAAAAAGGCACTCAGCTGTTTCATGAATTTTATGTGATCACGGGTACTAAAGCTTTGAGCATTACCGTTTCGAGAACGCTTCAGAAAAAAAAGTCTGTTTGCAAAGAGAATCGTTGGTTGCGTTTTGCTTTCTTCTGCGATGACTGAAAAGTGTCATCAGCAGGGTGTTGAACATTTTGACAGGAAGGCAGTAGGATGCCATTCTATTTTCTGATGGGCCCATATTCAGCTTGTCTATTGATTATTAATGCTGGGGAGCATTAAGAATTTTTTAAGTATTTGTCTAACACCTGAGAAAGTTTGATGGTCCGGGAAGGCATCATTGGACAGGCGCACAGACCTCTATGATCTTGACAGAGGTTTTATGAATATAGCGAGGATGAATTCTTGGAACTCCATGGTTACCTTTCCGGGGTTGTATTTAGCTCTGATTTTGACATGGATGCTAAATCTGTTCGACATAGTATTGACAAATTTCTGAAAGGGAGAGAATTTTCCAGCGAAATTGTCCAGACAGATCATGTAGAGCATATTAGGAATGCTTTTGGAATAGCAATTGCAACTCGCCGTTCCCTTCCTCATAATGCTACTTCACCCACTCTATAATTACATCCTATGTTTCTATTTCTTTCCCTCTTGAAATCTCCACTGACGTTATTTCAGATCAATTGATACAATGCAAGTAGCTGGTACAACTATTTTCAAAACAATTTCACCTTCCGAGAAGCCTTTTTAGCCTGGAAATCGCTTAGGCAAAAGGGAATCCATGTAGAAGAAGGCTATTTTGGAGAACATTCATGTTTTATTCCGATTAGGTTCTTGTACGCCTAAGGTTGTGTGTTCGATCCCGGCCCAAGTCCGTGGGTGAGTAAATGAGTATTAACGTCGCCCTATTCAGCTACATGAGGGCTTTTGGCGAAGGTCCTCGCCTTTTTGAACCATGGTCAAATGACACCTGAGCTGGCAGTCCTTCTCTCCTAATTTCCACACCACACTAACGGGAGGACGTTTGATCTTCAACAGATTTGACGTGCATTGTTCTCTAAATGGTGGGTCCTCAGCGTTACTAGACTCTAACTCATGACACGCTGGCCGTGAGGCCGTTACTTTGACCACTAGGCTACCGCGGCCACGCCCAAGTCGGTGGAATTTCTTGATGTGGAAAATCCAATGATATTACGGCATGTTAGTTACCTAGAGTGTTTATTTGGCTTGGGTGCTCTTAGAAAAATTAAACTTCTAGTACAATTTCACATCTCAGAGCTCAGGTGTCTCCCTCTGGGGCAGAAACTGTGTATCAAAATTACTTGCGAAATTCGGTATACCACCTATATGGTTTCGCACAAAAAAGTGATACCAGCTTCTGGGAAATGTACCGGGTCTGTAGTGGTAAACACCAAAAATGCAGCTCCATGGGGAAAAAATATTATACATAAAACAGTGACATAACATATAAATTGTTTCAACTAGATTTATTCATTTCTTTCAATTACTTAATGCAATTTTTTTCAATTTTTTTGTTTCATCATTATCAGGATTGAAAATTCAAAAAGAAGAAAAAAAATTAATAATTACTTATATATATACTCAAATGAAGGAATAAATCATTGTTCTTTTAAAAAAGTCTTTGCAGAATCACGAAGAGCATAAATTGATGTTTTTAATAATGAGAAATGAAGAAAGCATATATTTTTTAAAGGGTACGATAACTTAGTGCTAATAATTATTGTAGTAGCTCTTGTGTATGTTAATTGAATTATTTAACGTAATAAATGCAATCCTCTTCCGAAAAACAAACATCTGCAGGCACACAATTAGCTTCCTAATATTTTATTTTTTTGTTAAATAGTGAGCACTAAATTTCTATAAAAACTAAAATCTAGTTAAAAAATGAGAGTACGCACACACATTACCGGGAAAAAGCACCATGGATTAATTTGATTTTAAGTTGGATATATAAATCATCTAAATACTGCTCTTAAAAATTCAATAATTAAAAAATATATATTGCATCCTTTTTTGAAAAAAAAAAAAAAAAACGCCATTTCTTATTAGAGAATGTGTTTGCAGAGAATAATGCTATCAATAAATTTAAAAGGGGAAATAAACTAAATTACCCGCAAGTCCTTTTCTAATGTAAAATGGGATTTGGAAAATACTCTATCATCTATCGCTTTTAATGGGTTTCTTATTCTAAGTACGACAAACCTGAGGAATATATTTTTATTTTTTGAGAAATTAATATGTGCATTTCAAACATTTCCATTTAAAGAAATTAAAGAACTTATGAAAACAAAATGGATTTATATTGGGCTCACAAAATAATAACTAACTTTTAGTTCTACAAATCATTATTTCATATGTAGCAATGAGAATGTGGTAGATATACAGGGTGTCACTGAATTCGACCGACGAATTCATAGCGTTGACAGTAGGTAACATGGGGACGACACATCCCCACAGAATATGGAGTCCAAACCACGTTTAGTTAGAGAAATTCGAAATAATAGTAGATGTAGGGAGGATGATGAGCTAGACGAGGGAGTTGCCAAGCGAATGCGGGGATGCAGAGGCGGATTAAAGTAGTTAGAGGCCCTGGCGGTAAAAGGTTTGGGGCCCATAGGCTCAAGAGTCGAACCACGAAAATAGTGAAAAGAGTCACTTACTTTAAATTCTCAAAATAATATGTATTGATTACAATAACTCATCGGCTAAAGAAAAATCTTAACTGTATACAAAAAAATTAAGAGCTTACAGTTTGATTTCTCTTTGGGAAATTCATCAATTATTTTTGCCATATCCATTCTGTCCAAAACATATTTTATTCTGTATATAATATGGCCATTTCTGTATATATATTTGAGCTTGTGGCCCAAACCTGAGTTTGCAGGGGGGCACTAATATTCTTTGTTACGCCACTGGTGGAATCCATCAAGCTTGGCCCCCCCCCGGTGCTGGGGGCCCCTGGCGGCCACCAGGTCCGACACCCGCTTAATCCGCCACTGCGGGGATGTAGAGTTCCGTGGTAGAGTTGAAGAAACCTGCTCAAATGCCAATATCTCACTTCTCCCGGAGTCGCTGTATGAAGTATCGCACCTCAATCCTATGGATTCTTTCTTCTGGGATGGTCTGAAATCACTTGTGTAGGAGAAGCCATTGGCTACAGTGGCAGATTACATGGCATGGTTCGTCGTCGCTTCAGCTGATTTCTCCAGCACACAGGATCACTTTGAGAGCTTCCGACAATCCTTCGTCTCTCTGTGTCGGCTTTGTTATGAAACTAGCTACCACGAACAATTCCTCTGGCAATGACATGTTGCATTTCTGACCTCAAATGTGATGCACTGTTCGTATTACACAAACATGCTTTACGTCTAATAAATGTATTTCTTAACTCCAATTGGCTCTTTTCCCTCCACTCGACATTACACCCCATAACTGTTTTTACGAAATACTCCGACTAAAAGTGAAGCTCGAGACCAGTACCACTAAAGACCCGCCGTGTAGGAAAGTGATGCATGTTAAATCTGTCGAGAGCTCAAACGTCCTCCCGTTGGTGTGGTGTGGTAGTTAAGAGAGGCGGTATCAGAGCTCAGGTGTCCTCCTCATCACTTGACCATGGTTCAAAATTACAAGGTCCGTCACCAAAAGCCCCGTGTAGCTGAACAGTGGGACGTTAATATATTCACTCACTCACTCCGATTAAACGTGGTTTTCGACCCCGTGTTCTATGGTCATTTGTCATCCTCATGTTACCCACTATTATTCCTCTGAATTTGTCAGTCGAATTCGACAACACCTTGTGGCCGCGGTAGCCGAGTGGTCTGGGTATCGGATTATGGCTAGCGTGTCATGAGTTCGATCCCAGTACCACTAAAGAACCACCGTGTAGGGGAGCGATGCACGTTAAATTTGTCGAGAGCTCAAACGTCCTCCCGTTGGTGTGGTGTGGTAGTTAGGAGAGTGGGGTGCCAGCTCAGGTGTCGTCAGCGTCACTTGACCATGGTTCAAAATTACGCGGACCGTCGCCAAAAGCCCTCGTTTTGCTAAGACAGTGCGATGTTAATATTCACTCACTCACTCACTCGACAACACCTTGTGTATAATGTTTCATTTGGGCATAACATTTAAGAACTCCATTATTATGCACGGTGGATTTTGGACAGAATGAAGATTCAAACCTGTGTGTGACTTAAATTGGGCATTGCCTTGCAAGAAACTTTCGAACAAAACCTACCGATACAGTGCTTGTGCGTATCTGCCAGAAACCTCTATATGCATTTTTAGTTCAATAAAATCAATGGTTCTATTTAAAACGCTCGATAACATTAAACGTTTCCCTGGGAATATAATAATTACATTAACTCCGGCCGCAGAGCCTCGAAAACCGAAGTTTAAATATGCGTGATAAAGAGGCATAACACGAAAGGAAGAAACGGATAGATCGATGCCATTCTAATCATGCAGAAGATAATGACTGCGATAACAAAAAGTGCCAGCTATATATATCAGTGGGAAAGATTACTGCATTGTGATTGGAGATGATGGCAACACTCTAATGACTTCGCACGAATGTTCTTTTTTACTTGGGTTTATCGAAGTGGATAAAAAACGAATTATTTTTTTCATACGTGGAATTTCTTAAAAAAAAAAAAGAAAAGAAATACGTTTCCTTTGATTTTACTTTTTTATAAGAATAAATTTCCGTCGTCATATTAGCTTTTTAGCAGCAGAGTATTTTATCTCTGATGTATATAAGTTTATATCTTAAATAATGTCATATATGTATTCCTATATAACAAAATTGTGTTTGAATTTTTGGCGAAAAATTATAACTTTCTTTGGGTTTTATTGCATTGAAGAATATGGAAATAGCAACAAATTGTTGATTTCTTTAGAAATTATTATAGCACTGATAATGTAGTGATAAGTCTTTAGATAAAAATTTATTTTACCTTTCTGCAAGAGTGCTATTTCTATCCACTTTTCAACAGATGAATGTGATTTTAAATATAAAGTTAGAAAAAATACTTTCAGAAGAGTTACTCAAAGAAACGATAGAATATGATTTATTTTTCACTCTGAAAATAGTTAAGGTATCTGCCTACGTTTCTGAATCCATGTTTGACTAAATTTCAAAAACTTATTTATCTCTGACATTTTGTGTAAGAAAAAAAAATCGATCAGCAAGAAAGAAAAAATTAATAAGATACAGAAAGAAAAAGTATGTGCTATAAAAGTGGTGAAATTTAAATATTTGATATTAAGCATTATTTTAATAAAAATGGAATCAGAACTTTAAATACCTTTTATGAAGAAAATATTTTTTTTGTCAGTTATGTTACTTAAAACCTGATGTCTCAAGAAATTATGACTGCATTTCTTTCATAATTTGTATACCTGGTGTTTTTTTAAAGTATGATGAAAGCAATGAACTGAGAATTTAGCTATAACTTCAAAAGTTTTTATTTTATTTTTAATAGTTTATTGTTACGACGAACACCATGCATTTTATAAAAATTTCTATAAAAAAAGGTGCAAGGAACTATAACTTTTTGGTGATTGCAAATATGTTTTTAATTTTAAAATTCATAGTCTTTATAATTGTGTTAAATATTATGTGTAAAAATAATTTAAATATATCGCTTTGAATTTCATGAAGATATTTTTGAAATTCGGTATTATTTTTAACAAATGTTTTCTAAAATACATCCTTTTAATGAATTTAAATTGTCATATAATTTCCTCAATGGTGTTTCTTATTGATTTAAGATATACGCACCAACAAAATAAAAATTATAATAGCATGGCATTTTAGATAACTTGTCTCTGAACGTAGGCAGATACCTTAAATCAATAAGTATTTTGCACAAATTGTGATACTTTTCCCAGTTATTTATAAATGAGTATATTTTTTTAGTACAGCGTTAATAAAAAGCCCATCCAGAGCCGTAAGAGATGGCTATTTGCAACGGACTCTATAGTTTTTAGTCATAGGCAAGATGTAGTGTTACACCATTTCTTAAAATTCCTTAAATGTCTGGATAGTATACTCTGTGAGATAAAATAAGAATTATATAAATAACTCTTTATACAGATATAAAACTATAAAATATACTTTTAGTTGATCTAGGAAGTAAATATTCATTTTACAAAAGTGGATAAATAAATGGACGATACAAAATCCACCTAATGACTATTCAAATTCAGAACGAATCCATTTTGATTTAAATCTGCTTCAGTAGCAGCAAAAGGACGTACAAATGCGTTTCTTGTTCATGACTTAATGTAAACCGACTATACCTTAGGAAAAGATTATACTGTATGAAGCCATAACAATGAAATTCATAAAATGTCGATTTTTACAGCTGGTTGATGCCTCATTCTTCGAAATACCACTCCACTTGTTCATTTCCTGTTCAGCATCCTCTGATATTCCAATCTAAAAGTGTTTCGTTAACACTAATCGCTTATCATAATTTAAAGAAATCTATTTTGTGTGTTTTTTCAGTATAAATGTTAATTTCAAATTTTAAAAAAAATATTTTGTACAGTTTACAAAGATACTTGAGATTATGAATTTAAGGCAATTCGTAGGCTGCGGTGGCTTAGCGTTTAAGCCACGAACTCGTGGCTGGTGAGTCATAATCTCGAGTGCCACTGAAGCCTCACTGTGTGGCTCTAAGTCCTTCCGTTGCTATGGTGTTAGTTTGGAGAGAGAATGCCAGCTAAGGTGTCGTCTATGTCACAAGGCGGTGGTTCCATATTACGAGGTCCATCTAATATAACCCTAATGTTTCTTTATAGAGCGACGTTAGTACGCACTCACTCATTAAGGGCAATTCCTACTTACAGTAACTTATAATTTTGCATGAGTCAGAAATGCTTCAAATAATTACTTTCCAGCTGCCATACTTTATATTAAACATCCCTTCAAACTTATCAATGGAAAATTGATTTATTCTTTTCTTCACGTCACACTACGAAACAACAAGAGGTGCTCGTGGCGGAATGCCCTAAGGGACCGAGCTGAAATAAAAAGACCCGGGAAAAGTCCTTGAACTTTGTGTTCATTGAGCAAAAAATGTTTTCTTTTTGTACAGAAGTTTACGGGCAAGTTTCAAAAGAACTTGTTTAAAAGGTATTACATAGATTCTCCACATTATTTATAAAATTTAGTAGTTATAAATTACATAGGTAGCAAGATCAACTCCGTAACTTTGAATCACTGTTGTGTGACGAGGATGATAGCTGAACTGTTACCCTTCTGTTGAAACTTTTATACCACTTCAACATGAAAACTTCCTTTCCACGTAAGCTGCTTTTTCAGATATGTTAATTCTTTAACTTTTGCTATAGTTGCTGGGTGACATTGTCACATTCATTCTCTATTTGGATGGTGCACCATTACGCGGTTTGGCCAACGTGCAAGATTATCTGGATGAGCATCTGCCTTACCGGTGAATTAGACGAGTCGCAGACTACAACATGTTACTTACTCAGGGATAATAGCCTTTGTCGCTTAATATCCCACAAAAATAATAACTGTAATTGTAACTGTCGCTTACTCATTGACCACACAGAAATCCTAACTTAACACTTTGTGATTACTCCTGTGGTGGTACATTAAAAACAAGGTATTTGTCCCTCCCCTTCCTGTTGATCTAGCGGATCTACAACAGCGCATCACAACTGCAATCGATAGACTTGGTTCAGGTACCTTAACATGAATTTTAGGAGAATGGACAACCAGCTCAATCTGTGTCGTGCGACTAAGGCTTCGCACATAGAACATCTGAAACTATCTGTGACTGAACTTAAAATAATCCCACACATTTTTGTTACGAGTAACATATAATATCTTACATTGTTCTTGGTTTATAGTGCATCAAATCTGTATACTTCTTTGTGGATCCCCTGTAATTTGTGGCATAAAAATTCAAACCCACGTTGGCCACGTGTTCGTGACCATAACCACTTGGCTACCATCCTCATTCAGCAGTACAAGAAACATTTTGTTCTTAAATCTTTCTTTTCATAAGGACAACAACAACTATAAAAAAAGGCATTTTACGCATGATGTTTTCTCGAAACTAGATTCCAATCGTTTTTTCCCCTCAAGAATTTTCACATAAAAAAAAAAAAATCCTCGCTTAGAAAAGAAAAGATAGCTTCGAAAAAAGTCCGGCAGGGAATAAAACAATTTAATCAACATTCCAACAGCTTTGCTCTTGAGACCTAAAACAAAGAAACTGAAAGCGCGTATTCGAGCAACCGTATGCATGAATGAGAATTCGATTGAGTGGCAAAATCTGCTTTTTTTTGTAATTCTCTAGACTCTTCTTTTTTGGTGTTTTACGTAGTTTGCATTAACTAATGGAATTATTCTAATTTTGAATGGAGAAAAAAAACTTAAGTTAACGTGAGGTGAATTCAATTTACTCCGAATAAATATTTCTGGAGTTTTGAGAGAAAAACAAACATGATTTGCTACTTCAATTTGCAGATCATTATAGAGACATTTGATTTTATAAATAGGAATAATTGTAAGGGTCTAAATAATATAATTTGCAGAATAAATAAAAAAAAACTTTTAAGTGTATATTGAGCTTTACACATGCATCAAATTAAACTATGTTCGACCAAACATTTTGTGTGTGCTTGAGATTATATTTAATCTATAATAAAAAATATTCTGCGTCAAAGCGAATTTTAATGTGATCAATGTTGCATAAATATTGACACAAGTGATTTCATTCAATACTCTAAGAAAGAGTTAACAGAGATTTTTAATTAAAAGTTCATATCAGAGATCATGTTTTTTACATATTTGCTTGAGTTTTCAAATAAGGTGATGAAATCAGTATATATAATACTTTTTTTAAATATAAAACCTTAAATGAAACGTTTTAGTTCGAACATAATCTTCTAAAATGTTTACAGGAAGTACAACTGTTCAGCATTGCTCTCTTCGATCTAAATAACCAACATAGTTATTCACATTTGAAACAATTTTGTAATTGTGTACAATTATTTCAACAATAATGACGCTTGTTCTTAAAAATGGTTTTGAGCGAGCGAGTGTTTATATTAATGTCTTAAAATATAGCAACATGAGAGCTATTGATAGAGGACTTCGTTATCTTGAACCAAGATCAAGGTACGAGGATGATACCAGAACTGTCCTCCCCCTCTCCAAACAACCTTGGCAGACCAAGGAAGGACTTTGAGCCTCGACATATGTAATATGTATCGGCCTCTGGGCAGGAGGTTTAGAAAAAAATAGCTTTAGAATTTAACGAGTAGCGTTGGGAATATCCTACTTTTCAATGATTGTCAATAGCAAAGCACAATTGAGTTGATACCACTCACTCAATAGCTCCTGCTCCATACCATCTGAAAATTTGATTTAAAGGCCAGGAGTTTTTTTATTATCATTTTCATCACAGTTTTTGAATAGAGTGGGTGACTGTAGGGTTTATTGGCACAAAAGCCGATTTAGGCTAAATGTTCATGGAGAGAGCAGGAATCAAATGTATGTAACTTGATTAGAACATGAACCATCCACACATTTGAGGTGATTTTTAATGACTTGTAATATAAAACTGACATCAGAAAGAAATGTGAACTTCCTTGTCTTGTCAGATTTCTGAGATGCCAGTTAGTGTTTTTATTTGAATTAAAAAACAGTATGTATCAGTAAATATTCTAAACTACAGAAGAAAGTAAAAGACAAACATTGTGGATGCAAATATTTAATTATTAAAATGAAAATAGAGTAATTGAGTTGCAAAATTATAAATACACCTTGCAATTCACATTAGAAGTTTACTATTAAAGTTTAAAAAATAAGTTGTATTTACATGTTTGTCAAAAGTAGAAGCCTTTAAAAGCTTTTAGCATTGAAAGCATTTGTTAATTGTTTGATAAAAATTATGAATCGGAAGGAAACAATATGGTTAAGAGAAAAAAAATTCGTGTTAACGTACAACAGTCAGTGGCGCACTCAAGGGGTAGTCCTCGAGTCCATATCCCCCATAGCCCTTGAATGTTTTTCGATTGATTATAATCCTATGTGTATAGTACATAAGATTTAATTATTTTTTAGTAATAATTATTTTTTATTAATTAATACTAATTATTTTTAATAATTAATACTAATTATTTATCCAATAATTAATATTTAACTGTTTTTTGTTCCCAGAAATCGACAAAGTCAAAAGAATATGTTGAGCGGCGTATTGGATCCTGATACGAAAATAGTGAACTTACGACCTTGGACCCCCTCGAAAAGTTCCTGTGTGCGCCACTGACAACAGTGTTTCTTAAAATAGGGTTCGCGTGACTTGCAACTGAGGTCAACAAAATTTCAGGATTTCGACATAACTTATTTGCCAGTAATAACAATTTAATTTTTTTATTTTGATTCTTATTGGAGAAAGCCGTCCTATCGGATGTGACTGAGTACTAGCATCCCAACTTCAGTCATCCATCGTCATCGAGAAACCCCTTTTCTATAGTTGACACCTAATACACCAAATTACAATTTATGTGTAATTTATCGTATAATTACATCATATAATGTTTTTTTCATTTTGTAACTTAATTGAAATTTCTATATCGTTATATTCAAAATAAAAAGTTATTGCAAATGTTTATTACAGCAAAACAATACTATACTACAAATAAAATACATATAGAAGTACCCAGGCTTGTGTAAACATTACGTAATGCTTATAGCATCGCTACCCCTCAAAATTTTAGAACTCTTTATCTACAACATAAAGGAAAATATTTTAGGAAAATAGTTAAAACAGTTATAATAATTTGCAATGGATTCTCAGAAAAATAGTTCAAAGGCTTAAAAAGGATGGCACGTGGGCAAACAAAGCAGAAAGAGTCCAGAAAAAATTCTCAACCCAATAACGGAGCGGAGGAAACATTAAATATAAGTTGATAAAAACATTAAAGTAAGTGTACTTAAAATGATTTCAGTGAGTTTTAGAACATTGAGCAAATAGTTTCTGCAGGAGCAATACGAAGGTTCCTCAGAAATACTAGCTATAATAGCAGAAAAACTCTAGAAAGCCTTTAATAAATAAAACGAATAGAGTAAGTGATTGTAAATTGAAAAAAAGAGCCACAGTTTTAAACCTAGAGAATCTTAGAAGGAGGTTATTTCAGAGACGAAAGTAGATTTAATATTTTTAGTAGTGACTGTAGTAGTAAAGATCAGATGTAAGCTCAATATACTCCTTTCGGTTCAACAAACTCAATTTCAACCATGAAACGGGGTGGAGAATTAGTACGTTTGTAGATGAATGGCTACACCATGTGCAATAAACCTTGTATTTATTGATGGAGTGATGAATAAAATAATTTATTTTAATGTAATGAAAATTTGTTTTTGAAAAATATTACTTCTAAATTGGAACTGAAAAAATTTAAAATTTCGATACGATATTCCCAAGTTTTTAGCGCATGTAGTAAAATTATGGCAGCAATATAAATGTAATGATTTAATCTCCTACCACTGATGTTAGAGACAGAATTTTTGTCACCATCTTGAAAAGATTGTGCAGAAGAGTTAAATCACAAGCCAATATCTTTTGAAATATGAATTGCAGGATGAATGGACGAATATTTCTGTTGCAGAGCTAGAAATCGATGCCTCAGTCATCGAGGCCGTCATTAAGGAAGAAAGTTGTGCGTTTAGTTCATTACCTTATATATTTACACTTGTATGTACTCTCCATTTAGAGAGAGCTCAGTTTTCTAATAACATTTTTCATATGCTGATGTATCTAATTTGGTAAAATTTTTAATTTACTGAGATTAAAAATGTTAAATATCACATGCATATTTACAAACAAGGTTTGCTTATTTCCTTTTTAAAGTGTCTTGTTACCCTTCTAAGCACCAATGTTTATTTAAACTGGAGTCACTGCATATGGATATTAAAATATAAAGTTTTTTTTAAATAAATAAGTTATAGTTATACAAATAATTTTATTGTTAATTTGTAACTTGTCATTAAATGAATTATCCTAAGCACTATTGTTTTGTTGAAATATCTTAGGAACCTTTTTTTAACTACTAGTAAAACGTAAAAACCTTTTTAAACTTAAAAGTGGAATTATGCAATAAAAGTAACATTTATAATTAATTTTTAAATCTAACTTTATAAAGAAATATCCTTATTATAAAAAAAAATGTAATCACAATTGTTTTGAGTAATAGGAACGGAATCGTATACTACGTTTTATTCATTTAAATAATTTTTCACTAATAACACGACTTGATATAAATAATATAATTATTTTGTCAAATAAATTTCTTCCTTACATGATAAGCTTTCGAAATTTTACTAAGGGATAGAATCAAGTTTCAGAACAACATGGATTCAAAATACAAGACCAGTTAAAAATCAGATACACTAGCTTTACTTTGAATAGATTACAGGTAATGGCAAATACTGAATTTCAATTTAGAAAACAAGTAATATAAAAAATATTTTAAAGTCATTTCCTACTTGGGTCAACAAAGCAAAAATTTATTTTAGTTACTTTTTATTAAATAATTACAATTAATATAAATATGTATATACATATGAGACATATTCACAATGTTAAATGGCAAAATAGAAAGCGATTTTTCTTTCTATATAAGGTGTTGGACTATTATTTTTGTTTATTACGATTCATTCATTCATAAATCACATTCTCAGAAATTAGGCCATCCCAAGTAGGATTGCAACCCATGACCATTGGATTAGAAATCCAACGCGCTATCCACGAGATTTTCCTTCTTATGTATTGTGTTGGACTATTATTTTTGTTTGTTACTATTTATTCATTATTTAAGTTTAATTAATGAATTAATATTTGGAAAAACCGTATTAACATCGTTATCCACTGCAAGCTTAAAAAAAGTATATGAACTTGAAAGGGTATATAGACAGTATTTTATTAACGATTGAAAATTTGAACAAGATATATATATATAGGGAGATTTTGAACTAATAGTGGGAATTGGAAAAAAAAAGTTGAAAAAATATTGTTGGAGAAATTTGCTAAGCAGATTTCTTTTTCCAGCTTCAATTTACATGAAATACACAAAATAGCTGTTCGGAAAAATTTACTTCTACATTAACCTGATATTCAAAAAGATTGCAATAAAATGGTTTTTTTGTCGTGAAAATGGATAGAGCACGCATTTTGAAAGCTGTACCTCAAACACCGAAGAAATTTTATGTCATACAATGCGTCCTTGCTATTGTTTTCCACGCGCAATTAACAGATGAAAACAAACAATGCGATGGTAGCTGAAAAGAACGGATTTGCATAGTGAGAGCCGTAAATCTCTATCATAGCGCAGGATACCACAGCAAAAGTAATTCATATCAATCCGTCTGAAAAAAAAAAGACTTTCAACAAATGAGAGAAATCATGTTTTCTAAAACCTCTTCTTCGTTTTAAGGAAACGTAATGACGCAAAAAGAGACGAAAAAATAAGCAATTGAAATGAATCGTTGCACTCTTTCCCTCCAAAAGTATTTTAATTTAAAATGGTCTTTAACAAAAAGAAGAATTTCTCTAATGGTTTTCAGGGAAAAAAAGTTTTTATTTTTGACTAAACTCGATCAGAAACGTATCCTAGTTTAATGATCCTCATTATTTAATGAACCGTTTCCAAAAAATTCTAATTATTACTTAACACGAGCACACTAATTAAAATTAGAATTAACTGGTAAATAATTACTGTGAGATCATTAATTTGGCAGAATGGTTACTTCATATCCTAAACGTAATTCGTTGACCTTCGTAACTATTGCGATATAAATGCATTGTAGTATTATGAATACAATTACATCGAAGAGAGAGAACTTCATTTTAGAATGAGGTAGAGCTAAGGGGATATTTGTTAATGACCCATAGTATACAGTATGAAATAAGTGAGTGAATTTGGTTTTTTTGGCGCAAGGGTCAGTTGTGGCTGTACCCAGTATTAAATAAGTAGTGTTACATCAGGGGTCGGCAACCTTATAGCTGTGGTGGGCCCAGCCAATTTACCAATATAATTCAGTGTGTCACGCAGAAAAAAAAATTAAATAATTTGATTTTTGTGGCAATATATGCAGAGTTAGGCAAATAGAGGCCAAAAATACCGATTTAGAGTTTTATTATAGATTAGTTATGCACCTTTAAAGATGCTAATTTATATAAAAATAAACAACATGAAATGTAACTATTCCTTCAACCTAAATAAAAATTTAAAGCTGTACACTTTTAAGAAAACTTATAAAAATAAAAAGTAAACTAAAATATGATTATTCTTCAATATAAATAAAAAAATTTAAATTGTACATATATTGTACATGTTAAAAAATATTTATAAATATAAGCATTAATTATAAGTATTCATGCAACATAGTAAAATAAAAAATTAAAATTTTTATATGAACCTTGTTCCTGCAAAGCTCTATTTAATGTTGCAATATCAAATGTGCATAATTTGTGGCTTTTAATTTGATACATGATCCTGAATGTTTAGCTGTTAAACAATATCTTTGCAGACTCAAAATATATTTCAAGTGAGAAAATTTTTTTCCAGATATATATGTAGAACCAAAAGCGGAAAGCAGATCACTTGCAATTTTCTTCAAGCACTTAAAACGCGCTCCGGCAATAACAATCAGCAATTTAAAATAGTTGTCGATTTATTGTTATCTTCCAGATTTTTCTGTTATTCCGGAAATTTTGATTTTCATAATTCTGAAGATGTCAATTCAATAAATTCCATTTCAAAATTTTCAACTTCCATTCTTTATAGCATAAAATTGAAAGTAAGCATTAGTATTTTTAAATTAAAATGAACGAAGAGATGAGAGACAGAGTTATTTCACTTTATCTGATAATTTTGCAATAGTAGTGGAGTGCCATTGCTCCATATGCCACATCTGGCACGAGTGCCATAGGTTGCCGACTCTTGTGTTAAATATTTGTGTTGCTATTTATCCCACTTGACCAACAGAAACATCTAGATCAAGTCCATGAGAACCCGTGCGTTTTTAAACAATGAACTGTAGCTGGACTTGAGAGCAGCTGGCTGTTATGGCAAACAATACAAGCCAAGATGTGGGCAGGACTGGCTTGGTTCACATTGCATTTCGGACAAGGAGGGTAAACTTTAAGACCATCCACATGTCATTGAGCTCGAGTATGTCCACTTCGTAGTCTAACAACAGTAGTTTTATCTCGCCTACTGCTTGTCCCATGTAAAGCAGCACCAGGGCGATTTCCTTCATATTGTTAAATATTTAAATAAATCGACCCCTTTTTCACAATTATTTTTTAAAGATAAATTTATAAATTTGTGTTTCGCTTAAAAGAATCAATGTTTCTTCACAGAACACTAAGTATTTTGTCCCCTAACAGGTTTTATATAATTCCAAACTATCTGCCAGATGTTTCGATTTTTTAAAAAGAAAATACGAATTTGAAAATTCAGTTATTGACCTCCATAGTATGATGTACAGCAATTACCAAAAATATAAGCTTAAAACAATTCTTCAACTTTATTAAAACAAAAAAGAGAAGCTTTCCAATTAACCATCTAATTTTCGCTAAAAATAACGGTTTTTTTTTTGTATTCCTTTTGTTAGTTGAGTAAGTAGAATTCGTATAATCGTATCACCAAATTAGCAGAAAATTAATCAAATTATAATAAAAATTATTGAAAATTTGAAATTTGATGTACGGACATGTAGTTCGTTAAATAATACTGCATCTTAATAAAACGTAAAATTACATTTTTACGAGGGAAAAGGTTTTTTTAAAAAAGGGACAGGCTTTCAAGCAAAATAACGTTTGTTACAAAGGAGAGCAAACTTTACAAGTGTAAAGGGTTTATGAACGTCGCACTTTAAAGTAACACGACGGCTATTGGCGATGGACACCGCAATCAAGTGACGAGGACAATACAAGAGATAGCACCTATTCTCTTACCTTCATGCCACGACAACGGGAGCCTTAAAATCTCGAAAGACTTAGCGTGCGTCAGGCCCCTTAAACGGTGGGTCTCCAGTGACACTTGGTTTGAACCCATGATTCGACAACGCCGGTCATGAGTCCATGACCCTGTCCAAATATCATGGTCTCATAACATCCAAACTCAAATGTATTGGGGTGAATATAATCTAGTAATCAGTCACAAGCAAGCTTGGAAGCTTATATATTTAAGGACAAGTTTATATAGAAAATATACTACATTGCTGGTCACACAAAATGCAACACCCTAAAAAAATCATGCAAACCATGGGAAATTTACATCATGCGTTGGCGAAGATGAAATATGCAAATCATTAGCATTAGAGTGCAGACGTGCTTCACGAGCGACCGTAGCGCCTCTCGCAAGCGCTATATTAGTGAAGAACAGATTGGCGGTTTTAAAAACGGTAATTGTTTTTCTGTGTGGATTTTTGTGGCTTAAAATGTTCACCTATGCCTCGTAGAAAACATCAAGTGTCTTTTGTCCAAGTTTCTTAATTCGACCGTGGAAGAATAGTTGCCTATAGGGATTGCGGATTATCTTTCAACGAAATCGGTCAACGTGTTGGATGAAACCAAGCAACTGTGATGCGGATCTGTCATCAATGGACAGGAGGAAATGACGGACTGACGGGACTGATCGCACCTACCTCGCTGCACCACTGCCCATGATGGCAGGTGGATTGTGTACATGGTAGTAATGGATCGCGCAGACACATCTCTAACCATAGCACAACACATTCAGTCTGTTACACATCATTTAGAGTCCACTCGTACCATTCGAAGCCGTTTGCAAAAGAGTGGAATGTCCGCAACTGAGTCCATTGTTTCGTTTAACCATGATTGGAAGCCACAGGCGTGTGTGATAAACGGCGGTCATGGACAACAGAATGGAATGGCAATGTGTTTACTGACGAATCCGGCTACTGCCTACAATATCACGATGGTTGGACGATCGACGAGTATCACGAGTTGAGAGACACCGTGGTGAGAGGCTGCTGAACTGTTGCGTTATACATCGCCACACTGGTTCTTCACCCAGTACCATAGTTTGGGGTAATATTGGATTTCACTGTCACACCCCTCTAGTATGCATTGCCAGTACACTGAACAGTCAGCGCTACATCTCTGAAGTGTTGGAACTTGTGGTCGTGCTATAAAGTCAGCGCTTGCCATCAGCCATATTCAAGCAAGATAATGCGTGACCACAGGTGGCAAGCAATGTTCAAGATTTCTTTTTTACCTATTAGACTGAATTCCTTCATTGACCGGCTTGTTCTCCAGATCTATCGCCAACCGAAAACATGGGTCCATGCTTGCACAACGACTGGCCTGAGATACACCAACCACTGCTACACCAGTTCAAATTTGGAAATATGTGAAACGCATGGACTGCTGTACACCAAGGATACATCCAAAGCCTCTTTGATTCTATATCGAGGCGTTTGGCAACGGTTGTAGCCAACAATGGCGGATGATTTTATCTTCATCCACACGTCAGTCGTAATTTTAATCGTTTGATTTTTGTACAACATATTATCTGCTAAATAAATTTCGCTGTGATATCTCTGGTCTTTCTTGGTAGCGTATTGCATTTTGTGATGTGTATTTGCAATTATATTGTTCTAAATGTTAAAACTTTGTTCTTTTATTGATACAAATCAAGCAAACCTCCTTTCAAAAGGTTAAAAGTCTAATAAATATTTTATAAATTTTCTACTTTTGGAAATTTTATTTCTAGAATATTGGCATAAATTCCTTTGAATCATATGAATGGGATTCTTAAGGTAGTTAAATGTCTTATGAGAAAGTTTTTGAACACGTGATTTTTAGCGAGACAGTAGCGAAGAATATCTTACATAGAAATATAGAAACTGTTTCAATATTCTTAGACACTTGAATTAAATATTTCACACTTGAATTAAATACTTCGTTTTGCATAGATCCAAATCCAGCATTTTTGAAAATTAATATCATGCAATTGGAAGTTTTTGTTCTGGTAGAAAATAAATATCAATAATTAAATTCTAATTATACATAAGAATAGGTTAAGCATTTTAGTTTGTCAATCGTTTAAATAAAATAATTCAAACTTTTGTACAAAACGCCTTTGCTTATCAGGAGAATTTTAAAAGCATGTAGTGGCTTTATGATTATTTCCTTATGCTATAAATACACCGTGTTTAGATGATCAGAAAAGTGCAACTTATTTTTTATATTTGAAGTTGAGAAACTTGCAACGGTAACAAGAACTTCTACGAAGCTTCAAAAGAAAATTATGTACATAGTATTCTGAATAATACACAAATCAAGTTTATTAAGGCTGTGTGCTTTGAGGAAAAGAAAAAATATGGTATCGACACAGTTGATTCAGGTGTCAGCGAGGTTAAAATCACAGTTTGTTCATCGGAAGACTCGATTTATACTTTGCACAAATCTAGAAATATATTAGATATCACAAACCAAAAACTTGACAAAAATACTTTCGAAATGATTCAAAAATACACATCGAAGAACGAAAAATTATCTTCTGAAATATAATTATTGTTGAATTGAGGAATATTTTCCAGAGAAAGAATATATATATATATACGGCATTTGTAAATGTAATGTGTGTGGATTCTTTTTTGATAAATAAACATGACTTAACATTACTGATACTTTATAAGAATAATGCATCTCGCTTTAAGTTGCCAAATAATTTGTTTCAAAAAAAGTATTATGAAGTTATTTAAGAGAACTCTGTGCGTGACTTTTCAAAAATTTTTTTTGGAGACAGTAATAGCGAAAATATTTTGTTTTATATTAATATATTAATTGATTGTGAAAATAAAATGTCAGTTTGACAACATAATTTAAAAAATTAAACTGAAGTTAGAAATCACACCAAGTTTGTAAATAATATCTAATTATTTCTCAGTTTTAAATATAGGGCTGGTTTAGCAAACTTAAGTTTGTATTGTGTTACTTTAACCTGTTGTATGTAATATGAAAATGTATTTACTATAATGTAGTTTGGTACATTAAGGAAATATTCAGTTCGATTAGCAATAGTCGTATTCAGAACATTTGTATTCTAAAGTCTCATTGTAGTATCAGCTGAAGGCTAGATTTTAGATTTATAATTTTCAATCGGTATTCCATCTCTTCTAAATAGTATTCTCATTGCAACCTGAGGGCGGCTTGATCTTTAGCTTCTGAGTTGCGTATCGTTTATATAAAAATAAATATTGATCTTGAAATTAATCTTAATTATGTAACTGTGAGAGAACTCAAAAGAAAAGCAAACAGAAATGGTTTTAGTAATGAAAATTGCAGTTAATAGTCCTTTGATACTGAAAAAATGGATTGTGCTCACAAATATTTTTAATGAATTCAATTTAGGAATGCAAAAATGCTTTAAAATGAAACCGAAACTAAAATTTAGGCTCAGAAAAATTTCAAATGTTTTAAAACTAATTGACTTTCAGATCTGAAATTTTGGGACAAGCGTTCCAGATATATGGGTCATAAGAAAATACAAAAAAATATAGTTTGTTGTTTTTAGGTACTGTTAATTCTTAACTACTACGAAAAGAGAACTGTAGTTTCTGTGAAAACATATTCGATGCGTTATATTTCATTTTAGGATTGTGGGTAGAATGACATCAGTTATGATAGCTAATATGTTTATCAGTTATGTTTCATGCAAGTCAATATTCTATAAAATAAGTTTGCTTTAGCTTCAGTCGTTCGTATTTGGCATGTTTTTAGTATATAGCTATTTTTTTGCTTATTTTACATCGCATAACCAATTAATTTGATTATAAATATATTATATTATGTAAATCATTCTAAGCTTCTTTACAATATATTATTTAAACGTTGAAAATAAGATTAGTATTTTAAATTCCTATCAGAATACAAGTAGTGACAAATTTTTTGAAATACTGAATTAT
Organism: Trichonephila clavata; assembly: GCA_019973975.1. Taxonomy (NCBI): domain Eukaryota; kingdom Metazoa; phylum Arthropoda; class Arachnida; order Araneae; family Nephilidae; genus Trichonephila; species Trichonephila clavata. Next base: position 111,205 of record BMAO01033057.1, read on the forward strand.
AAAACTGGAGACAGAAGTTTTTTTTAACATCTGACGAATTATCTCATTATTACGAGGATTTTATACATATGATAGTTTCATAGATGAAAACAATATAAAAATGTATAGGAAAAATAAGATAATAACAAAAAAATATGTATTATAAGTAAGAATAGAATTTTAAAGAACAAACATAACATCTCTTAAAGTAAAAAAAGCTTTTTACAGTAGTTTTGCTGCATATATATATAGCCCTGCCATTCATGAAAAAATAAGATATTTTATCACATTTTCCTTAGAAACTGTCAAATTTTAGCATTTACTCTTCTTGTTGAAAATATTCTTTTATATACCTTGTATAAAATATGAAGATTATATTCCTTAACTTTGCAATTATATACTTTAAGCAGATAAGCACGTGCGCGTATAAAAAATTTAAATTATAAAACCAAAGAACGATAAAAAAAAGTAAAACTTAAAAGTTTGGAAACTTTTTAGGAATTTACAGGGTTTTCATTATGAAATTCAAGCGATAATCATTTACATTTAAAATTGTTTGAAATAAATGTTTATATGAGTTTGTTTGTATAACAGAGACACATTGAATTCTTTGTTTCAACACGCATCAATTTTCTTTTTTAAAAAGTTTTTTATTTAAAAAAATTTTAATTTGCAAAATTTAAAAAAGTTTATTTTTTAAAATTTAAAAATTTATACATTTTTTTTATTTTAAAATAAATGTTTTACATGCGTTGATAAGTAATTTTTATTAAGTTATATTTCTTCATAAATATTTAACCAAAAAACTTTATGTTAAAAACTTTAGTTTAATCTGCGAATTTTTAAGCCAAAAACGGAACACCAAAGTATTTTTTTCGTAAAAAGATTTGTTCAATTAAGTGCTTACATATTTTTTTTGCTTCTGAAATTTTCCAAAATTGCTTTTATTTCTAAAGTTTGTATTTATTTCTGAACTAAAACTTTTTAAAATTACTTTCCTATAAGTATATTTAAAAAAAATAAAATTCTTAATGTCAAACCTTTTAGAATTCTTTTTAAAGTTATTTACTCCCCTCTCCTTCCAATATTCTCACATTTTTTAATGTTTTTATTGTACATTTTCCCGCGTTCGAGAATCTCCAGCGCACACAACAACGGCAATATGGGATATAACGGTTACACGATCATCTATTCCTCCTCACAAATCGGTTTTGAGTTAACAAATATAAGCCAATCGAGCTCCATGGGAAGACAGCAAACACTTACTCACCGTTTGTGTTTCCCGATGACAGCTATAATCCAAGAATCAGGCGAGCGCGAGCCTGTGGCAGGAACAAGTAGAGCAATTCCTGACCCTAACTGTTTGGCTTGAGAGAGAGAGAGGAGATTTTTTGGCTGGGATCCCTGGCGTTCCGCACAGGGTTGCCACACGCACGAAACAGATGCCAAATGGTTCTCGCCAACCGGTAGGAAGGAAAGACCTGTCATAATTTGGGAGAGTGCTTTTAATAGTTCTTTGACGAGGTGATGATTGAGATGTATTGTTTATAGTTTCAGAGCCTTCTCTATAATATCTAGATTTGATCATTCCAGTGTTTTCCCCCAAAATGTGTTTTCTTGAGCAAAGAAAAAAAAATTAACAGAATAATAAAAATTTAAAATAGTTCTGCTGGGTAATTAAAATTTGGTATTAACAGAATTTGATTTTCGGTGATATGATGATATTCAATTTTTTAAGTAAAGCTTCGTTTACTTGTCTAGTTTGTAATTAAGTAAAATTTTTTAGTTTCATAAAATTCATATTTATCACTCATTTTTTAAAAAAAATTTCGATTTAAAATTTTTAAAATTTAAAATGAATTTTTTGATGGTTGAAAAATATATTTTTGAGCTTTGAAGAGAGCGAGTAAGCGTCCATTATAACGTTGCAATCTAAGGCAATTAGAGGGCTATTGACGAAGGACGTCGTAATTTTGTGTCGAGAACGACACCTGAACAATGGCACCCATTTCCAAATTTCTACCCCATGTTAGGACTTAAGGTATCCGACTAGGGGTTGAAAAAGTGCTTTTTAGGTGTTCGATGTTTGGTGTTGTTTGGGACATTAGGGAAAAAAGAAACATAATTATATTGAGAAAGAAGGTCTAACACATAAAACTAGAGAGTTTTTTAAGTTGTTTTAATAATATTTACTTTATCTAACTTATAAAAATATTTTTAATGCGTTTATTGAAGAATGAAATTTTTGCGCTAATTTGTGAGTGAAAAAAGGGTAATCTCCAAAACAATCCAATCAAATTCCTTAAAATTTGTAACATATATGGTATGAGTGTAAGAAACTGCAGGTTTTAAGACACATACATTTAATCACATTTTACAGCCATTTTTAGCTTAGAACATGCAGTAATTTTGTTAAAAAATCATTAACATCAAATTTAAGCGCTAATGAATTATTTATTTCTTAAAATATTTTTTATCCTGCGGCTTGTGACACTTCAGAGAGATCAAGAAGTATATCAATGAAATTAAAATTGCATAACGTTCAATTTATTGAAGTGATAACTTCTTTGGGCGCTTTTGCTGAAGAGTGAACTTGAATGAAATAATGCTTTTTAAAAAATCAAGCATTGTTACGTTCGGGTTTGTAACGCTCGTAACTTTGGGGATCGGAGTTTTACTATAACAATGTAAAGTCCTTCAACAAAAAAACTTACAACAAGGGCACAATGCGGCGTCGGAAATCGGTTTTCAGCCAAACTGGAATTTCATGACATTTTTGTAAATTAAATATTAATTGTATAGATGGCGCTGCAAGTCATCCGTGAGATATATACTTTGTTTGGCTTGTAGAATTAGTGTATGTAATGTTCTTTTGCTGTTAGTATGTCTTCAATGTGTGTCGTCCAATAAACCAAAATGCCTAAAGATGGACTGAATTATTAAAATGATATAAAAATGTAATGGAAATATATAATCAATCGTCTTATTGATCATGGAATTCGGGATTAAGGAATTATAAAAGACGTTGCTCTATCGACTGTATTAATTAACTTTGTTTAAAAAACAAATGCTACAATGATTTACGTTTTTTACAAATTTCTATGGATTTTCTTGAATTTAAATTTTAAAAAAAATACAACTATTTTTGAATAGATTGGTACACTGTATATGTTCTCAACGCTGTCAAGTTTGACTGAGATGGAATATTGTAAAACTTCTTTAAAAAAATTATGGAATCTCTCGTAAATTTGAAAATTGTTTTTTTTTCTGCTTCTTTGCACATAAAATATTTAAAAAAAAAACCACTTTTCCATTTCAAGGAGCCATAAAAATGCAACGAAAAAAGTTGCTAAAATCACCAAATGCCAGTAATAATTAATTGTAATAAATCTACGACAGAATTGACTACTTTGAGGTTTATGGAACATGTGCAGAAAGACATACATTGCAACTCATTGTTTTCTTTATTTTTAAAAAAGCGATTTACAGTGAAAAAATTTAAGAATATAAAAAAATGCTGAAATGTTTTCATCAGATGGTATTATTTACATTTTGAATCTTTCTTTATACAGTGAATGCACACACACAGAAACAAATGTCTAGGTTTTCTCTCCCATACATAATAATAATAATAATAATGAATAAATAATTTTATATGAAAATACTAATATCCCTTTGTTTTTTATTCACCTAAATAACATTACAAAATTTAAAGTTATCATTTCCATCGTGTGATCATAAGCATACACACTCTTTTATTTTTATCTATGTCTCTTTCTTAACTTTAAAAAATGTGCTAAAATTTCCTAAAAATATTTAAAAAAAAACAAAACAAAGAGTGATACATATTATTTGTTAAATAATTATGACTTTTTAAGCCTATTTATGCTCTTAAAACAATAAATTTATTCTGAAAATAAATATTTGAAAAATTGGTCTCTGAACCAAATCGTGAGTAGTCGGTACCCCCTATCCCGCTAATGTTAAATTGAGCAATTTTATGTATCTTTTTCTCAGAAACTATTAAATGTACAGAATTAAAATTTTTTCTGTATATTAATTAGACTTTTTTATTTAAAATGATCGGAAGCTTTTTCAAATATATTGTTTAGTTTTTTCAAAAACATTCATCGCAACAGTATCACTATAAATTTTTTGAAAATGTGATTTTTTTTCACGATAACTGACTTTTACAAAAATATTATGGGAATATTAATAAAAGCTCCGTGCAAAATATATAGTTAGATATCAGTAATATTCAGTGAAGATTGCAAGTGCTTCCGTTGAATAGGTTCTGAGAAAAAGGTACACGCATTTTTAAAAACACCGTTTTGAGATAATTGCATTTTTATTATAAAATGTCACTTCATCAAAAAAATTATGAATTACAATCTGTATTTGCACTTTTTTTTAAATATTATCTTATTCTCAAAAACTTTTAGGACTTTTTACTTATTTCTTTTACTTAGATTTCTCAGAAAATACATATATAGCATTTTTCACTTTTAATCTATCGAGATATTTTATAGCATTTGCATCCTTTTTCTCAAATCATGCATCAATTTTTGAAGAATTTTCTGTTCTGATACATTATTGTGATTATAAATCATCATAAATACAATGTGAAAATGTGTCAATACATGAAAATATGACTTTGGTAATACATCATTATACGACATTTCGAAAAGTTTCATTAGTGTTTTATAAATTCACATGTAAACACAATTTCTTAAAGTATCAGAATTAAAAGGATTCTTAAAATATTACATAAATGGTATCCAAAACAACAACAAGAAAACTGATTTTATGTTTTTAAACATGAAATTTGTGTACTTTTTGGTATGTAACAAGTTTTGTGCAACGAAAAAGGGCATTGCATTTTGGGATATAGTTATGTAACTTTTACTAAGAAACTATTGAACACAAAGCTTAAAAATTTGTGTGTGCATTAAATCAACATTTATCTTTATACAGAAGTAAAATTTAAAAAAAAATGATCAGCCTGTTTAAAAATGTAATTTTCGCACAGTAGAATAATGAATTTTATAAAAATTTTCCTTTTCTATATTACGACATGTGCTTTTTAGCTAAATGTCTGAGGAATATCTCAAAAATTTCACTTCAGTATACACAATATATATGAAATATAAAATAAAAAATTCCAGTTCTTCATACAATAAATTTATAGAAAAAGAAGACACAAATTAAAAAATATAATCTTTATAAGACAGTAATACATGAATGTATGACATTTCGAAAATTTTCATTAGTGCTTTGTATATTCACATGTAAACACAATTTCATAAAGTATCAGAATTAAAAAGCTTCTTTAAATATTACATAAATGATATCCAAAACAACAAGAAAACTGTTTTTATGTTTTTAAACATGAAATTTATGTAAATTTATGTGGATAAAAAGCTTTACAGGCAACGACAAAAATCATCCCGTATCATCACATATATATGTGTACTTTTTCTCAGAAACTTTTAAATACTAAGACTTCTGATTTAGTCTGAATATATTAATTAGACTTTAATATTTATGCTGAAGTGAGATATTTCCAATATATTGTTAATTTTTTTCAAAACCATGCAACATAAAAGTATTACTATGAATTTCTTGAAAATTTTCATTTTTTTTCTACGATAAATGCTGTATGTTAAAATATTTTGGGAAAATTTATAAAGGCTCACTTCAGTGTACATGGTTATGTTCAGTGTACACATGAGTTATGTTTTATTGAAATGTTATGAGCATCCTTTTTCATTATTTTCTGAGAAAAAAGAACATAAATTTTTATAAAGAAACTTTTTGAAAAATGCATTTTTAACATGAAATGTCACTTTATCACAAAAATTATGAATTCCAACATGTATTTGCTACATTTTATTCAACATTAGCATCAAGTTAATATATTTTAAGTAAAAAAAGCATCAAAAATGTTTTCAAATTCTCGAAAAATACATACATAACATTTTTCAGTTTTTGTTTAACGAGATATTTTGTAAAATTTACATCTATTATCACAAAATCTCTATAAATTTTAGAAGAATTTGTAGCATTTATGTATTTCAAATATCAAAGTAGAGCATATATTATCATAAATATAATGAGAAAAAATTTATCTATATGGTTTTGGTGTACTTTTTAAAAAACATGATTTTACGTCATTTCGAAAGTTTTCATATGTGTTCTGTGTGTTCACATGCAAACATAAGTTTCTAAGATTTTTAAATTTCAAAAGTTTATCTAAACTGTACACATGATTTCTTAAACAGCCAAAATAAGTTTGTTTTTATGTTTTTAAACGTGATATTTAGGTATTTTTATGTATTTAACCAGCTTCTTGCAACGGCAAATGGTATTACACATCTGAATTTTTGTATGTACAATTCATTCAGGAACTTTTGAATATTTAAGTTTAAAAACTTGTCTGCACAGTAAAGTAACATTTATATTTATACTAAAGTGATATTCTTTTAAAAAAATTTAGTTTTTTTAAAAACAGACTTTTATTTATCATCACTAAATTTATTCAAAGTTGTTTGTTTTTTGACACATGTGCTCTTAGCTAAATGTTTTTTTTTTTTTTTGTAATATTTTCAAAATATCACTTCAGTATCCACAAGAATGCATAAGGAATATATAATGTAAATTTGCAGCTTTTTTTTCCACATACAGTAAATTTAGAAAAAATTTATTTTTTTAAACATAATTTTAAAAATATAAATTATGAAAATAGTAGTTTTGAAAAAAATCATACCTTGTGAAAGTAAATTAATTGTGAAAGTAAATAAATTGTGAAAGTAATTAATAATCCACAAGAATGCATAAGGAATATATAATGTAAATTTGCAGCTTTTTTTCCACATACAGTAAATTTAGAAAAAATTAATTTTTTTAAACATAATTTTAAAAATATAAATTATGAAAATAGTAGTTTTGAAAAAAATCATACCTTGTGAAAGTAAATTTTTAAATACTAAGAAATAATACTTTAAAACACTTGGAAACATGTTGTAACTCGAAATTCCGCCACCAAACTAATACAGTTAATCGAACAGTCAACTGTTATCTAAAGTTCATTGCGTTTGAATAAACAAAAAGAAGGCTTTGCCATTGTTTCAGGATATTTAAAAGGCAAATATCTGTCAAAAGGGGGCGTGGCCCGCCAGTTGATGATTTTTTAAAAGTCATTTTGACATAGTTCTAATTGAAAATATGTCATAAATGTTATATCCCTAGAAAGGTAATGAAATACAGATTTCAGAAATATAAAAAAATCAAAATCGATTATTTCATGATTTTTACCCTACTGACTGACCTTAAGTTAAATCTTGACAGATTTAACCTGTATCAGTCCCGAAACACGACGGATGATCAGTAGCATCTGACTCGGGCCGGCGACTCTACAACGTCAGCCATGAATTCGTGACCATTATCACTTGGTTATCTTGGCCATTTTTTGAGCTTTGAATACAAAAGTGGAACTACAGCCAGGGACGTCTTCAGACTTTTTGCTGCCAGATGGGTGGCGTGGTTGGTTTGTCGCTGGCCTTCAACACCGAAGGTTGCGGATTCGACCCCGGTCCAAGTCGGTAGATTTTCATCATGCAGAAAATCGACAGCGTCCATGATGTATGATTATGCGGCATGTAAAAAAATCCCTCGAGTATTCGTTTGGCTTGGATGCTCTCTTCCTGGGAAGGAAACTGGGCGTCCAAATTACTTGCGGCCATTAGTACCGCCTATACGGTGCCGCACTAAAAAGTGATACCAGATCCTGGGGAATGTACAAGGTCTGTAAAGGTAGAAATACCAATCCGCAGCCCCATTAGAGAAAAAAAAAGACTTCTTGCGGCTCCGGGTCCTTATGCCCCACCTGTGACACCTTAAAGTAAAAAGTATATAGAATATGTTGTCAAATACTCGTACTAATGGTAAATTTGCTTAGATAACAATTTCCCAAACTTAGACATGAACCGATTCAACCAACTGCTGCCTCTCGACTGAGTGAGTAATGGGGGCAGGCCTAGGGGGCCTACATGGGCGATGGTCATCACATCATAATGCAGTTCAGCTTGTTGGCATATGTTTCGAAATTCCCAGTTTTTTCATGAATATGTCCAGAAATAACATTTTAACATTAAGGTTATTCGATCATGATCTTATTGAGGTTGAGACGAAAACGAGAAAAGGCCGCACTCAGGCCGCGGCGCAGGGCTCGAACCCAGTTGGCCCATGCCTTAAGACACTCCTGACTATAACTGAATTTCCTCCCGATAAATTCTTTTTCATTGATAACTTATTAATTTCGTTACTTTCAATATTAATTTCTAAGTCATGTCAAAGTATTTGTTCTTCACAAATTACTTAGAGAATTTGGATATAATTTAAAATAGATTTTATAAGTTGTTTCTACCTGAATTTTCTATCATACTTTGCTTTCTCATGATCACTAGTTTTTGAATACATGACATGAGATGCTTAAAGTTTTCTTAATTTAAAAAATAACTACTTTTCGATATTTTCTTAATATTTCCTTAATTTTCGAATTTGACATTATTTTTTCATGAGTTTTTTAGCGATGCAAAAACTCTTTATAATATACATACCGGCTGGGTGGCACGGCTGGTTTCTCTCTGGCCTTCTGCACCTAAGTTTGTGGGTTCGACCCCGTCCCAAGTCGGTGGATTTTCATGATGCAGACAATTGACAGAGCAAATGTAGTATGATTATACGGCAAGTAAAAGAAACCTAGGGTGTCTGTGTCTGGCTTGGATGCTCTCGGCAAAGTTAAAATCCTTGTACAGGCTCGCATCATAAACAGCTCAGGTGTCTCCCTCTGGGGAGGAAACTGGGCATCAAAATTACTTGATGCAATTGGTATCGCCTATGTGGTGCCGTGACAAAAAATGATATCAGCTCCTGGGAAATGTACTAAGTCTGCAAAGGTTAAAATACCAATGTGCAGCCCCATTAGAGGGAGAAAAATCATTTAAGATGTTACTTTTAACAATAAAAGAGAAAATTATTCCTTCTTGATTTTTTTAAAAAATTTCCTTAACAAAGAGTTCTGCTGTATAAAGCATCTTATATCAAACATTTGGGGCATATGGGTCATTTCGCCTCCGCTAGAAATCTATGTACCTTTATTACGTTGCTTCTTTCTGCAATATACTACTCGTTCTGTAAGAATAACAGTCTTCCACAATGATCAACAATTCCTCAAAAAGCATAGGAGCTGCAATTTTTTATCAACTATACATTTAGGTAAAAGTGAGTGTTTATTAACATCGCACTTAAAACAACACGAGGGCTATTGGCTACATACCTCGTAATTGTAACACAAAGTCAAGAGACGAGGACGATATCTGAGCTGACATGCCTCTCCAAACTTCCACATCACACTAACGGGAGGTCCTTGAGCCTAGACGTGTATTAGCCTCTCTACACGGTGGGTCTTCAGTGGTACTGGGTCTCAAACTCATGACACGCCCGCTACGATTTCGTAACCATAACTACAAGGTTACCATGACCATCTCATTTACATAAAAATATGACATTCAAGTAAAGCCACTGTTGAGTGGATACAGGCATTTTTATGGAAAGCAGGTAATATAATTTTCAGTGTTTTTTTTTAAATTTACATATTAGAAAAGAATCGATAGAGTCGAGTTGAAGTAGACCTTGTGTATTTGTTGACTCATGCTTATTTTGAAAGGAATTATTCATAAATTTAGTACAAATATTAGTAATAATAATAAAAGAATAAGACGCATTTTTGCGTGCATACACCTCGAGATCACTCAAACTAGGTGGCGCTATAAAGGGGTTGGATAACTCTTAGAATATAATTTGATCTCAGGTGAGCCTGTAATAGTATAAAAAAGAATAATTCATGCATACAAATTAATAAAGAAACATCAAGTAAATAACAAGATTGAGATAAAAACTCACCGGATGATTCATAAATGGTTGATTATTAACTATCATGAAAATTCAAAGCTTTATCTACTTCATATCATATTATCTGAAAAATTAAAAGCAAAAATTATTTGGTAAGAAATACGAGTAAGAATGAAAATTGTCATCCCATGGACATAAAAAAAATCACGGGAAGGAGAGGAGAAAAAAGAATCTTAGAGTGTGTTCCGACGAAAATGTTATTTCACTAGTTGATCAGGTAATAGTGCCATTGGTATACATTTGGAGATATTCAATACTACAACTTTTTGGTAGGCCTGTAAAAGAATAAAACTTTTGAGTGCCAAAAGTGTCATTAGCTTTATCTTGTATGAATTTATGTGTTTTCGTTTCAATTTCGATCTTGATTGACGGCTACAAAATCATGCGATTTGAAAGCAATTTGTAAATTACGCCCCCCAAAAGGCCCTAAATTCTGTCTTTATTTTAAATTTCAGGAACTTTCTGGATTTTTTGTTTTGTTTTGTTCCTAAAATCATCACGGTTGTAAATTTGTTACCAAAATAAAGTCATCAAAAATCTCTATGTACCAAGCAGAAGTTCGAAAGAAGTTGCTTGAATACTTCTTTGGAACGTTAAATTAATAACCTTCTAAGCTTCGTTGACGTGATTATTCCATTTTTTTTCTGGATTGGCTATGGATAGTTTGATTAGAAACATTTTCTGTGTAGACTTGGTCATCCGGTGGTTATCGAGAAATATTCAATTTCTTCGTCGCTCCAATAATCTTGAGGTTGTTTGAAGCAAATGCGGTCCATTGATTCGAAATGATAGGAGTTGAACCTCTAAATATGTATTGATGAATTTCTAATATTGCAATGATTTATGGAGCACTTGCTGAATTCGTATCGTAAAGCCATACAAATTTTGTGAAACAATCTATGACAAAAATATGTTTGTAGTTCTCTTGTTTCTGGAAATGTGTAATGGTCAATGTGAGTTGTGTGTAGAACAGGAATGGGCATTAAGTCGATCACGATCGACCAGTGGACCACCAAGACATTTTGAGGTGACCACTTTTACTGAGATCTAAGACCCGAATACTAAAAGAAACATTTATGGAATACCGACGGCATCTAGAATGGAGAATAGGCTTTTCTCAATTGAAGCTACTAAGTTTACATAAGCAAATAATTTGATAAATTTGTAGACGACACATGCACCTTTATTGAAAGTGCACAGTGACGCGTAACACTTTCATTGCCACTGTTGAGGAAAAAAGCGATCATTGCGATGCCAGCAGTATAAATGAATTTTTTCTCACACGCCGACTGAAAGAGAGAATAAATGTTGATGATCAGCTTTTCCCGTGATAGTACGGGATTGGTTATTGACCTAGAAAAGTCTATTGAGTCATCATCACATACTTTTTGCTTCCACGGGTTTGGTTTCTCGTGTTAATGTCATGTCCCACAATTGCGCGGGACTCGGCAGTGGACAAATTTAGTATATACGTTGGTTATAGATTCATCGGTTCATGTATGTTCGTTGCTCGTTGTGTTGAATAAGTTCACGGTCTAGCAGTCGCTTATAGTTGATCAAGTATTCAATTTCCCAATTTTGTGTTGCATGTGTTTTTGTAGTAAAAATAGTAATCTATTATATTTTAAAAGAAGGGAACAATATCAAAAACAAGTGTTAAGAGAGGAAAACATACAATTTTAATGCAGAATGATCACCTTAAAAATATTAAAAGCTCGAATCCAAGAAAAGTCCACCCATCACTGGTATAAAAGAATGGATTTCTTTCGTTACGATTCAGAGTGCGTGATTGTTTATTAATATCGCATCACAAAGCAACACGAATATTACTGAAGAAGGACCTCATAATTTTGAGCCTCGATCAAGTGATGAAGACGACACCAAGCTTCCATCTACCTCTCCAATCTACCACACCACGCAAACAGATTAACTTTCAGCCTCGACAGATTTAACGTGCATAAACATCTCTACACTGTGGGTCTTCATTGACGCAAGGACTTCAACTCATGACACGTTGGCATGAGTTCATAGCTATTACCACTAAAATGCTACAGCCACCAATAGGATGCAGAGCAACATCCTGTTCGTCTCATTTACACAAAAATTGTGTGTTCCACTTATTTAAATTAAATAAGTGGAACACACATTTTTTGTGTGTGCAAACTTTTTATTTTTCTTTCTCTAAAGGGATGTAAAACTGAAATTTTTGGTAGGCTGGAAGTAGGCCAGTCTCAAAACCAGATTTGTAGATAATTCAATCTAACGCTTGTGGGAACTGTTTCAAGATACGGGATTCGCCGAGAGACGTCTAGGCAAGGTCGTTCAAGAGCAACAACGACCATTTGTCTATTATAGCGAGGCACAACAGGAATGCTAGAGCTTCTCAGCTCTCTCGTGAGTTGTATGTGGTGTGACCACAGGAACCCGAGTTTCATGGAGGACCGTTTCCAGAAGACCTGATGAAAGAGGACTGTTTGTACAAAAACTTTTTTGTGTCTCTTTCAGTGCTGTGAACAGGAGAGTTCGTTAAAAAGGTGCACAGATCATAGATATTAGAGCATGGATCAATAGGGGACTGTTCTTTTCTCTTATGAGTCCACGATTAACCTAAAAAAGGATTCTTGCCATACTTTCATATGGCTTTACATTGGATGTCCATACACTCCTCGAAGTCTTTGAAGAAGGCATTGTGACTAATGTGAGATATAGGGATGAGGTCATGGAGCTCAGTGTTCACCTGTTCAAGGGTGTAGTCGATACTGATTTTATTTTAATGGATGACAACCCGAGGCACAAGAGAGCTCATTTGGTCGATGAATTTCTGGAAAGTGAGGATATTCTCCAAATAGACTGGCCAGTTAGATCTGACCGCATTCGTATAAAGCATGTCTGGGACCCTCTGGGGAGAGAAATTGAAATTAGCACCCCCTTCCGAGAACCTTCCCTGGGTTGAAAACAAAGTTACTAAGCGAGTGGATGCAATTGCCACAGGAACTCATAAACCACCTTATTAAAATTATAAAATCACGGCACGAGGCCTGTATATTTGTAATAGGGGACCATACTCATTATTAATAATTTTTTGTTCCATTCTTCAAGGGCTATTTCATACCTTCGATCATGCATGTTTATTATAGTTGTTGAATAGTTATTTTTAGCACTATATCAAACCAAACGTCTTTAAAATCTGTCCAGGAGTTCTAGAGATAATTAAGCAAAGCTGAAAATTCTCTTAATTTTGTACACCAGTGTAAAAGCAATTAGAATTCCCAAAATAATTGGACAAAAACGGAAACAAATTATTATTACCACAATATTAAATCTGTAAACATTTAAAACGCAAAATAAATCGTTTAGAGAAAAGGAATCTCCTAGTTATATTTTCTTTGGTTTTTTTAATTAAAATCTGTTGGAAAAATTTCTACATTCTTTCCTTATATGAATTATAGAATGTGTGTTTAGTAACTCAGTTGTTTTGATGTTTTTGATTTTAAGAAATTTTGAAATATGGTTTATAAAAATGTACATGAACACACACACACACACAGAATACGAAAAAGGAAATGGGCCTCTGTGATCTGTGTTGGAAGAAATTGAAACTTTATAAAAAGAAATTGATCAAACAAAGGAAGAGCCTGATGAAACAGTGGATATTAATTATGATAGTGAAAGTAAAATTTGAGAAAAGCGATGAACACACACACACACACACACACACACACACACACACACACACACACACACACACACACACACACACACACAACACACACACACACACACACACACACACACACACACACACACACACACACACACACACACACACACACACACACACACACACGAAACGTATGAAATAACAGGAAAAGTTTCAAATGCAATTTAAAAGACTTCATCAAAAAAGATATGGCGCCGTAAGACACACTGCGTCCTGTCAAAAAGGCACAAGCAAGAAGTAGTTGAACATGCTATTTGTCAATAATTGAAGAACTAAAAAAAAAAAAAAAACTACAAACTCTTAAACAAAATATGACAGTTTTGCCTGCAGATATCATACCTGTGAACTTAGAAAATAGTGTCTGTAATTTGTGTCCTTTATTAAAGTCGCGCATATTTATAACATTTTAGTTCAATTGGATTGGATTTTTTCTCAAATTATCGAAAAAATATTGAAAAGTCCTTAAAAGTAGGTAAGTATATTTTCTCTCAATTAAATTATGCACTGGAATTACGACTTTCATCGTGTACAATAAAATTAATTGGAAAAAAAGATTGGGGTTATTCCCTCACTCCGAGCGACCACTAACTTTAGTATCGAGTGTGCTCACCTTCTCCCAGGTTAGTGATGTGTGCAAAAGATTGGATAATCACAACGGAACAGAGGCACATTATCAAATACACATTTTCGTAACCCCCTTGCGAGCAATAATCATCAATAATTCCTCTTGACCACAAGTTCCTTCTGTAATAAGTTACGAAGCACATCATCCATTTTTCCAATTCCCAGGAAATTTGTTAGTCAGTTACGTCTTATTTTATACATATTTGCTTTTTCATTTTTAAGATATGGTTTTTATATGTGTAATTTGAGTTATACTTTTTAAACGGTGGTTTAATAAGAACTTTAATATATATATATATCTAATATATAAAATTCTCGTGTCACAGTGTTTCTAACCAAACTCCTCCGAAACGGTGTGGCCGATTCTTAAGAAATTTTGTGCGTATATTCAGTAGGTCTGAGAATAGGAAGTAAACTATTTTTCATTCCGATATTGCTATTAGTTGAAAAGATATTAATTAAAAACCTTAAAAAGCCTAATTGTTTTACTACTGCGGGTTGCTTACTTGGCAGAACTTCCATTCCGTTTCAGCCGATCAGTGATCCGACGTTTTCCACCATCTTAAAATTGCCATCCAAATTTTACTGTTAAAATCAGACAAAAAATAATTACATAATCGGAAATATCATTTATTTCGCCACGATACGGTGTAATTCTTTTGCAAAATAATTATATTTTCTATTTTTTTCAACTTTTTTAAAAAATGGTTGAAACTGATGAGTTTTTATGAAAATTAAGTCTAAATTTTTGCGTATGAATTTGTTTTCGTGTTATTAAAACAATATACTACACTAATTAACTTCAAGCCTTTTCTTTTAGATCCATTTATTTGAAAAATAAAATGACCTAAACTTTTTTTCTGCGATTTTTTAAAAATTAGTCCACATTTTTACTCAACATTGAATAACTTCGTCATTTATTAAAATTATTGCACGAAACCTTTTTTCCGTGTTTAAATGAATATTATCCGTAATCTATAGAAAAATTGAAAAAATTTCTTAAAAATTGCGGATTTTAAAAAAAAAAATTCGTGAAAAACCATTTTTGCGAAAAATATTTTAAACAGTATTTTTTGTACATTTTTTTTTATTTAAAAGTACTTTATTTTTGCAATTAATTTCTGAAGTTTGAAAGAATTAACTTAAAAATTATGCCCTAAAATAAAAAAATTAAAAAAGTACGTGATTTTACAGTTAGCCAAATCTTGGAGCCGAAAAATAGTTTTGCGCCAAAGACCTTTGAACTGTTTAACCGTCGACCTCATCTAACTCAAGGGTTACACTAAAAAGTTCTGCCTTAAACAGGGGGAAATCAGTAAATTTGGCGAGTAAAAAACTTATTTTTGCTTAGATTTTCGTCATTTTTTCTACAGATAATTTTCAAAATTAAATCATTATAGATGTTAGATTAAGATGACAAAATGTATTCAATACATTTCTGAGACTCATTTAAAATATTTATCAGTATCAAAATTTTTGTTGTCTTTCATAAAACTTATATTTTACTTTAAAATAATGCCTAATGTATAAATCTTTTTTTGACATATAATTTAATAATAAAAACGCAAAATTTGCCCATTTCGAATTTTTTTTTGAATTATTCAGTTAAATAAGCATAACTTCCTTAGAAAAAAATAAAAGCTTCGTTCAAATAAAAAATGCTTCATTATTAATTGCGAGTTATTAATATATCAAAAATCACTAAATTGGCATGTCAGAATTAATTTCTAAATGAATATTTTTAATCAATATTAGTATAAAATAATTAATTAATTTTGTTTTGTATTTTTGATTTCTTATAAAATGAATAAATATAGATGAATTTAAATGAAAATGATTCTTAAAAAGTTCATTGATCATTTAGAATCAGTGATTAAAAAAATAAAATGCCGAAACTATCTTTTTTTTTTAAGAATTAAAAAAAAAAAACTTTTTTTTTTTACAAAACAATGATATTTTGCATATTTTATGATTTTTTCTAAAAGGAATCAAAATCGTTGCGTTAAATAATAATGATTTTTAAAACTTTTAGAATCAGTGATTTAAAAAATAAAAAGCCAAAAATTTTTTTTAACAATTTTTAACAAAACACTCAAATACTTAAAACAATCATTTAATAATTTCTTCTTTTATAAAGATAACTGCATGGAACTTTTTTCCCGTGTGTCGAAAATTTCAAAACATCCTCACAATTTTACTTCAAGATTTAAAATAGTAGTAAAATTTTGTAATTTGAAAAATTTCTACTTTTCTGTCTTTTTTCAACATACAACTATTTTTAAAAGGCTACATTTTCGTTTCCGGGGACTAAAAAATTGCAACGAAAGAATTGAAAAGTAAGTGAGTGATTTATAAATTCACACTGTTCGCCTATTCCAGGGGTTTTAGCGACGGACCTCGAAATTTTCAACTATGGTCAAGTGACGAGGACGACACCTAAGCTTTTACCCACCTCTCCTAAGTACCACACCACACCAATGCAAGAACAGATTTCGAAAAAGCGAGTTTTAATTTAATAGTTAAAGAAATCACTCACATCGCGCATACACACACGTAAGTGCTATCGTACTGAGGGAAACAGGAAATCCCCATGGGGATAAGGTTATTCACTGGTAAAAACCCGTACAACGCTGGGCTAAGCGGAGAGGAAAGAAACAAAGAAGTAAAAGTGATTTCGAGAAATAATATTGGAAGTGCTGATTTTGTGAAGAGAAGGGAAAATGTTAAACGAGAAAGCCATGACACGCACTCACGGGCCATACACTCACATCGTACGCGTCACACCCACACAAAAGTTCTGGCGTCAGAAAGAAAGGAGGAAATTAACATGGGGATTAAGTTATATCCTCGGTATATATATATGCAAGGTGTTGCTGAATTCGACCGGCAAACTCAGAGGTGTGATAGTAGGTAGCATGGATATGACAAGTCAACATAGAACCTGGGATCGCAAACCACATTTAGTCAATGAAAATTGTGATTTTAGTAGCCATTCGAGTAAAGGATGCACCAGACGAGAGGAGTGGCTAAACGAATGCATAGATTTGGAGCGCCGTGTTAGAGGTGAAGAAACCTGCTCTATGAAAATTTCCCACTCGTTTGAGAAAGATAAAACCGGCGAGCAATTTGTCATAGATGAGCGTTGCATAGAGCGCGGATGTTAAACTGCATCTGCTTAAAAATGTTGAATTACTCGAATGAGGAATATGCACCTTATGTGCGGTCGAGCCGATTGCAATGGACGCCTCACCACTTTTGTCGTCCCCAGACGAGTGAGAAATTTGCATACAAGGCTGGGTTCTTCAACACTACCACGGGACTCCAAATCCACACATTCATTCAGCCACTTTTCTCGTCTGGTGCATCCTTTACCCGAACGGCTACTATAATGGTAACCAACTAAACGTGGTTTTCCGCCCCAGGTACTACGTTGATTTGTCCTCCCCATGCTGCCTACTACAGTGATTCTCAAACTGTGGGGCGCACCCTTCTAGGGGAGTGTGATAACCTTACGTGGGAGGCGCAAACATATCGAAAAGTGGAAAGTGAAAATTCTTTTAAAACAATCATTATTTAATAAATTTTTAAAAATATCTATTACTCAAAAGTAGCACGTACAAATTTTAATACTTATCTTCATAATTTGTGCGGTGTATAATTAAGAATTGTACTGTAGCTTCAAAGTACATGATTATTACATTCACTACATTGTTATTGTATGGAGGGGGGGAGGATGGCTTTTACAGTTTTAATTATGTCATCATTTCATTCTGATTTTAGACACCGAGTCCCCTTGTTGACGTGTTTCTTAATTAAAGAAAACTGTAGGTGAAAATATGCACATTTCTGCGTGCTTACATCTTGAGATCCAACAAAATAAAGGTAGATACGTGAGTTAATGAGTATTAATGACTAGAGAGAGAGAGACAGAGAGAGAGAAAGAGACAATCCACCTGCTGTCGACCATACCATCAGAACATGAATCATATCATGGTATTCTTCTGAGTATTCTGGGGTCTTTCAGCAAAACATGCAGTAACTCAATTTTAAGGTAGACATGTTCCTTCTTTGAATAACTCCAAAGGAACCCTGTCTTTTCCAGTCTGCACCAATTGAGACATTTTAGCTAAGTCTTCCTAACGATATTATATACTGTTTACATATTGATTTCTGTAAACGAAAATTTATTTCCAGCCTATTAATGGTTCTGGAATTTCTTCGCTTCCACAATACCACAGATTTAAAATCTAGACCTGATATTTTTTTGGGACTCGATACAGCAAGAAGTTTTGATTAAATTCATGAAATTAAACTGACTCTCTTAGTAAAATATGTATAAGAAGACAATATAACTGCATTTATATATATATACGTGCAGTCTTTTGTAAATTATAAGTCCAAAAATTCAAAAAACAATAATTTAAAATGGAAGAATTTTATTTTTAGAAATTAAAGTGTCTTGGATATTTAGGTATTGTAGCGTCGACTAGTTTCGCCAAATTGAAGAGCCATCGCCAAATTATAAAACATCGCAAATTGTTCCCAAGATTTCCGCCCCTCAGGGGGCTCACCTTCTTTAGGTGAGTACGGGTGTCACAATCCCGAGGTGCCCTAGTGATCTTTTCCTTTACCCAAGGGGTTTACTGTCTTTGGTAAACACAGGCTTCACGAACCCGGGGTACCCTAGTGATCCTTCTCTATTTTCGACCCTCTTTCTTGTCATTCAATTCATTCTTTCTTTCTCTCTTCCTGTCTAAACCACAGATATTAAAACAAATGTTTGGCACAGTATAGCCGAAATCGGCTCTTGCGCCTATAAACCCCAAAATCACTCACTCAGTCCCAAGATTTCCGCACATGTTCAAAAACAAACTCCTTTGAAGAAGTAAATACTGTATTGAGAACGTATACTCGAAATGAACGAAAGATCTAACACCATTTAATTTTATTCAACTGGCAAAATCACCGTCATTGCATTGAAAATCCAGACAAATGAGACACTTTTATGTAAATGACCTAGACCTAAATGCTGTCGCGCAGTTTCGTAATGTTTCTTGAACCACAGTTTTGCAAAACCCTACACTTTTACGAGTATTAGATCGCATGTTTGAAAATACTACACTGCGTTCTCTCTTTCGCAGAAAATAAATACTGTTTTAATAGTTTTTCATTACTAAATAAGAGAAGAATTATATTACAAAAAATAAACATTGTCCTTGTCATATGTTGCTTTAAAAACCAAGATATTATTTATGAACATGTTGAAAAAATTAAAGCTCTCAAACTTATATTGGAAGTATTATACTTGCAAACAGCACAAACAATTTAAATATATCAGCATTATATATTAAAAATTGAAGAATGAACGTCTTCATTCATTAGATTATTTTTTCCACATAAATTCGTGTTCTAAGACTTGAAAATTTTAGTTTTCCTATATTTTAACAATACGAAAAAGTACGAATTTTTGCATTCAACACTTAAAATTTAAGTAAATCAATAAATAATCTCTACCAAGTTTTGTGTATCATTTTTAGTCTAGACCTAATAAGAAAGTGCTAAAACCTATGTATTAAATCAAATACACATTTTGGTACAACAAACTGGTAAAGCTCGTGTTGACTATAAATAATCACTTTGCCCATTCCACTGTTTTCATTCGCTTTCGTCGCCAAAGCAGTGCTGAAGGAGCCAACGTGGCGAAAAGGTGGCTGCATTGATTGAGCAGGTTGCTTGTGAGCCACCGTAACGCGCGTGCGGTGAAGACCGGGAGCTTCTTCGTACGGGATTTGCGGTTGCGGCTATGGATTTAGAGTGTGTAAACTTTCTCGCGGTGCTAAAAATACGGCACCGAAAGGGTTAGCTCTCTCTTCATTTTCACCAAAGTCGCATTTTACGAGGGTGTTGCGGAAGCGGTGAGTTGGAACGGAGGCAATTCGCACAAGATCAAGTGGTGCTCCAAAACAAAATGATTTTTCATTAAAATAGTGTGGATACTTTATTTTTTACGGTATAAAAAAGAAAATAAAGTCATTGTGAATAAATAGCGGAGGCACATTCGGCACCAAATCAGATAACTCATTCACCAAACTTCCACTTCCAGCCATTTGAGAACACTGAAATATATTTGGTTTAGGTAAATTTCTTTTTGTGTCGCTTTCTAAAGATACGCAAGGAACGGAGATCAGGACATAATTTATGAGTAGCAAGTAGCCAAGAACTATGAGAAAACTTGAAATATGCTTCTAATTTGAAAGAGGAAGGTCCAATTTTTAAAAGCTTATGTTTCGGAAAGGGGACGGAATTTTTTTTCTAGGGAAAGGGGTGGGGGTAACTATTTTCAAGAGCCCCTTTGCAATCATTTTGAGAATCCTGGAAATTAATGAGAATGATAATTTTTGGGTGGATTTAAACGGATTTTAAAAAAAGTAAAAAACAATATTGATCAGATTTAAACCTTTTCAATAAGGGGTTTTCATTTGTTTTTCATTTTAAATTCCACCTATGAATTCAAGTAAAGAGTTAGAAAAAAATATTTTATGTAATCTAATAGTTAAAATATTTAATAAAACATTCTTTCAGAATTTAATAACGTAAGCATTTTAATTTACGAGTAAAGAATGTTAATCCAATGTGTTGATTACTTTCATACTCTTATTACTAATTTCTGAAAATTAAAAAAATGTTTTGCAATGTTTTATTTATAAGCACATATTTTCTGCGGAAATGACGGAGATATAATTTCTTGTATTTCTCTCTTTTTTAAATGTATGCTCCTTAAACAACTTCTTCTTAATTATAGAAATACATACTGAAACAAGAGTGTTGAATTGCAAACAAAAACAAAAATATTTCTGAGAAAACCTAAACTCTTTATATTGTGCTTTAATTGAACTAACATTCAAAGAAAATACTCTTTTTCGTTCTTATAATGCTGATTCAGACTCAAAGTATACATACAATGCATTGCCGAATTTAACCGACAAATTCAGAAAGGTTATAATTGGCAGCATGGGGACGACAAATCCCCTTTAAAAATGGGGTCCAATACCACGTTTAGTCGGAGTAATTCGCGAAAACAGTTAGAAAGGGTGTGATGTCGAGTGGAATGAAAAGGAACAATAACAGACAAGAAACACATTTATTAGACGTAAAGCATGTTTACAATACCAACAATGCATCACAGCTCGACTTCAGAAATACAATGACAAGGGATTACCGCAGGAATTGTTCGAAGTTGCGGCCACGTAGGTCATAGCACAACTGACACCGACGGACAAAGGATTGTCGGACGTGTTCAAACAAAGATCCTCCACTGTAGCCACCGGCGTCTCAAAAGAAATTCAAGGGATCGAGGTCCAGGGAGCGTGGAGGCCAAGACACAGGTCCACCGCATTCAATCAACTTCCACGGATATTTAGCATGAAGGTGATTACGCACTGCAATCGAAAAATGTGCTGATGTACTATCGTGCATTATCCACACTTACTCGTGCGCAGTGGTTGGTACTCCTTGCAGCAACTCTGGGAGAAGTGGAAAATTCGCATACGTACAGGTTTCTTCAACACTATCACGAAACTCAGACCCGCATTTGCTTAGCCACTTCCCTTGTTTGGGTCGTCGTCTTCCCGCCAGCTACTATTATCGCGATTTTCTCTGAATAATCAAGCTCAAAAGATAATTCATTTAGGAATGATGAGAATTATCTCAAAAACTTTCCTTTAACTTTCATGACCTCTCTAAACAGATAATGCTTATGTAAATTTCTTGCTTTTGTTTTCTTGACTGCAGCGTCAAAGTTTCGTCAGGTTCAGATTTTTGGTAATAAATTTTTTCCCCTTCAGCAATCGAAACCCCTTACTCTACAGTACATGTGCGCCTAATTACAATGCATGTCACCCTTAGACCTCACGTAATGGGCTCCATTCACGCGGTCATATAAAGACAAACACGTTTTCTCCGGACATTGAACTAATTGTACAAGTTCTTTTAAACGTAGATAAAAAATTTTAAATTTCATAATGGAGTAAAATGTTATAAAAAATATACAAAAAGATTTTTAATTGAAATTTTTTTTATTTGATGCGTGTATTTTTAAATAAAATATTTTTGCGTAACTATAAGCTTTTTTAATGTTGAGAAATATGTATTTTTTATGATAAAGTTTCTGCAAAGATTACAAAACTTGACAACCGCAATGCGCATGAACTGATTAACTAGAAACACGCGACTGCTTAAACACATGGTTTTTTATATGGCGTCACAAGTTTTTGAACCAATTGGTTAGAAACACGTAATTGTCATTATCATATGAAAATGACGTCACATGAATTTAGCCCATTCTATACCCACTTTGTTAGAGCTGTCGAAATATATGAATTTAGGCTTGTTTCAAAGCATTACATTATGAATTGCAACCAAATTTCACCTAATTTTGAACCAAAATCAATTGACAAGACTAAAGCTGGAAGTCCACTTTTTTACTTTTTACATTACGGGAATGTAAAGATTTGAATCGCGGACTGATTAAATGTGCCTTATTCTTACAACATAGCATATCTTCCGTGGCATCAGGATTCGATCCCACATCTCGACGTGGCCGTCGTAGCCTAATGGTAAAGGTCAGGACTCGTGGCAGTTATGTCATGAGTTCGAGCCTACTTCCACTGAAAATTCGTCGTGTAGAGGGATAGGCATGTTAAAAATATCGAGGTTCAAACGTCCTACCCTTGATAAGGTGTGGAAGTTAGGAGAGGGGGATGCTAGCTCAGGGGTCGTCTTTGTCATGGGTTACTTGACCATGGTTCAAAATGACAAGTCCCGTTGCCAATGGCCCTCGTGTAACTTTATTTTGCGCAATGTACATATAACTCTCACTCACTTTCTCTCCCCACCTTTCGAGAAAATCAACACAGGCCATGAGTTTGCGATTATGACCACTTGGTTACCATGACAACAGTTATTTAAATTCAAAAAAGTCAATGAAGAAAACATGAAACACAGAAAAAAATGCACAACGCGAAAGGACATTAAAGAGCAAACAACCATACGGAGATTAAAAAATATAAAATATTTAAGACATAGGGGAATTGGGAGAAGGAAGAACAAGGTATAGAATTTTAAAGGAGTAAGTAACGTACAGAGCATAAAAAAATAATAATAAAGACTGAAAGCAACTGTTTAAAAGCGATAACACTTAGGGAAGGAAAAAAAACTATTCGTGCAAGAGAAAATTCATGATCAAATTTAGAAAAGAGAAATCAGTGTTTGTGATTTGTGGTTTGAGATTCCATTTTTTAAAGACCTTACCTGGAGCTCCAAGAAATGGAATAATTTTAAAAATGTGAAAATTTATAATTTAATGCACAAGAACATTTTTTCCCTGAAACATTTTACATGTCAGTGAAAAGAAAAAAGAGAATTAATACAAATATTTTTTAAAATAAATTAACTTAAATTTCATGATATATTTCTAATAAAAATATAAATAAAGATTAATTAATCTTTCAAAATAAAAAAAGTTTTCGCCATGCATTATGAATCTTTATGAATTTTAAGGAATGCTCGTATATTAAATTGTGCATTTAATGTTAATTCCTGCAAATACCGAAACCCAATAAACGCATAAGTGTAGCCCATATATAATAAAATGGTGTATTCACTTTTTTACACTGACAATTTTATAATTATTTATCATTTAAGAGTAGGTGTTATATTATTCAAACTTTTTTCTACGTATTCGCCAGAGTTTCATTATGAGGACCTTTGAAAAATAAAGAAAGCACAGGTAGAAATGTACAACTCTGACTGGTTGCTGTGTAGAGAAAGCCCTAATATAATCAAATAAAAATTAAGAATTTCTATCTCCATTATATTTCAATACTAAGCAAAATTCTTACGGTTACTCTTTGTCTGGAAAGGATTGTTCAGTAAGTAACATAGTTCTCATTTCTACCCCACAGAACCAGGGCGGGATGCGTCTGCCGGCTGTTTGAAGACTCATTGGCCGTGGGAAAAACATCACCAATTACGATGGTGAGAACTCGGTTGTCTGTGAAGTTACAACACAATTACTAGCAGCTGGCCTAGCTCCTGCAAAAGTTGTCTTCTTCATCACCTCCCAAGCTGCAATATTAGCCTTAAGCAGTAACACACCAACTGACTGCTTTAATACAATTCAACGCTTAACTAAAATTGCGGAGCTTATTTCATATGGCTGGACTGTGGCCTTACAGTGGGTCCCAAGCCATGTAGGG
Organism: Trichonephila clavata; assembly: GCA_019973975.1. Classification (NCBI taxonomy): domain Eukaryota; kingdom Metazoa; phylum Arthropoda; class Arachnida; order Araneae; family Nephilidae; genus Trichonephila; species Trichonephila clavata. The sequence continues at coordinate 135,757 of BMAO01033057.1, forward strand.
ATCCCGGAAATGAGAGAGCCGACCAAAGTGCCAAGCAGGGATCCGATTTGTCTCAACCGGAAGTCCCTTCGAACCTCAGAAAAGCAAAGATCATTATATCCACACACACTGAAAATTGTACTGCCATGACCTCAAAACACAAAGAATCTTAGAAAGCTATGGGAAACCATGACCACTGTGGGTCCAATCCCGAGGAAATTGGAGAGAGAGCCGAGGCTGTTGCCTGTGCTTTTGCATAACCAGCGGACATGACTTTTTGAGACTGTACCTCCATGGCAAGATCTGGCTGATGAGGCTTACCCGCTCTGCGGCCATACCAAGATGGATGGCGACCACCTGTTCTAATGCATTGGACTCGAAGAATACTTGACTGACGATGTGTTGTCAATCGGTAATGGGAGAGGCTGACGTCAAATGGTCAAGAAGCCAAACACGGACATTGGATAAAGAAATAAAATTATTATTTCTGTTCAATTAGCAAATTTTAAAGACGTCTGGATTTCTGGATAAAATTTTTGTAATTGTAACATTCATTTCTGAATGATTACGGAAAGTTTTAAGAAAGAATTTTATTGAATACACACAATCTCCTAAAAATCAGAAACTTCGAGTCAGTGGCTCTAAGTACAATATTATTTGTGATGCGTGTCTATTTTTGCTTCAATACATTATTCGATTTGTAAAAAGTAAAAATAAATACACCATTAAATCCAAGATATTTATAGTGATTTTTTCGAGTTTAATTTACAATTATAAAAAAAGTTTAAAAGTTTATAGAAATTAATTAATAAATTTACTTTTTATCTTTTTTAATTTATTACTTTTTTATTTATTAAATTAAATTTAAACAAAATTTTACGAACATTTATTATTTTTATTTAATTTTTATTTTTGAATAAGTATTGATATTTAGTAAAATAAGAACATATGCTACCGTAAAAAGTTTATAAGATAATTTCATTTCATAATTTTTGTACTAAACTCTAGAAAAGAGAATCTGTTTCAAAAAGTTATATACGTACAGTTTTTCCCGCTCTCCGGTTATTTGCATTTTTTTATGTAAGTTTTTGCTTCATTATTCCTTTTCAAAATTATTTTTATTTGTATTTTGTTAGGATTCATTTCCTTTCATATTCTCTATTATTTTTATTTTATTTTTCTTTTGGTTGCAAATTACACGTGGTTGGTTTTAGGCCTAACTTTTCAATATTGGTATGTTTTCCTGTTATGTATAAAATTTCTGCTGAACAGGGGAAGGTAGGATCCATAAAATATATTTAACCCTAATTTTGCTGGTCCTAATTCAGCAACAGCTTTAGAAATCATAACAGGTCTTCATTTTAGTCTATTGACTCTTTTGTCTTCTTACATTTTAAAGTTCTAATTCTGTTCCATGTTATTCATACGCTTAGTTAATTCTTCTATAATAGACTCTTCCATCATTTTTAAAGTGTGTTTCTTTAAATCTGGTTTAAATCTTCTAGCTTTGTTAGTGATATTATTTTGTATTATCAATTTTATTATGCCATGTATTTCTTTCATTTTATGTTACTATATATATATGTGGGATTTGAAGAGGGAAAGGAAGTATCACTCTTTTCCTTCTTTCCCGCCGGCCGAAATGATTGACACTCAAACTTTTCTTTTTATTCAAGGATTATTTATTTTTTCATATCCGTTCGAAGCGCCTGTAGTGCGAGCCGCTGATTGGCTGTCTTTTTTTATGCAATTGCATGATTTCGAAATGAAATAGTTTAGTCAGTCTGTGTTCTGGCTCACGGCATGTAGCCGACGGCTGTGTTGTTTACCTCTTTAAATGAATGTAAATTGTCCCCTAGATGTTAAAACCAAATAAAATGTTTTTGTTAAACATTTTTGAGAAGTTATTTCTCATGAACTCTCACATATATATATACATGGGATAAGAAACGAAAACAAAACCATCAAAAAATTCCTGATCTATTTAGCTTTAAAACAACATGAGGTTTATTAAAAATGAACTTCGTATTTAATTTATGATATATCGAGTTAATTAATCTCTCTTCTAACTTCCACACAGTTTCGTTGTGAGAATATACAATTTATGTATAATAGTCAGCAATTTCTCAAAGCTTTATTTACTAGAACTGAGGTCTGGCACCAATTATCAATGGATTACAGCAACTTGAGAAAATCTGGCAAACGGAAATGAGGACACTTGTTGTGACCCTAAGCTGCAGTTTGTTTGTTAATTTACTATCAAGCAAGATTATACACAGATGGGGCAGTCGAATTAATTGTAAACCCTAAGTTTCTTAGACAAATGATTAAGCACTTCACTGAATGTGATCCGATGAAACTGCACTCATCAGGTCTCGCCCGAGTCAACTGCATATTCCTGTCTTAACAAGAGCTCCAAATCTTCCGATAGTCACTTCGTCAATCTCACTATCATAGCATTCGAACATGTAAGACCAATACTCACTTTTCAAGGGTTTAAATAGCGCTCAAATTAACATAAAAACAAGTTCTGCATAGGAGGCAGTTTTAAGCTCCAATAACAGTTAAAGTAGTATTTTTCCCCAAGAGGATTCATGAAAGAGCTCGAATAGGATCCGGCACACTACGTTTAAATTTCTGGTGCAACATACAATATGTATATAATAAAATGTTTATTTAAAAAAAAAACGTTCTTTATAAAGGGCACTTAAAAAATACTGAAGGTATCAAAATGAGAAAAACTGAATTTCTTTGTATGCATTGAAAAAATGAAATATCCTGTTAATCAAATTTTAATATGGCTGTAAGTTTTGCAAGCTGTGTAAGATATTGAAGAAAACCAATGAAATGAAAAAAAGTAAACTTATGTTTTTTAAATCTGATACACATTTTTGAGAATACCTCTTGATCTTCAGGCAGTATACAAACATCTGCCTTTGTATCGCAAAACTTATATTTAAAATTTTGTAACTGATATTCAACTTTCAACTGACGTGTTCGAGATTATTTCTGACACGACACAAGGGCTCCAAAAAGTCCGAAACGCTCGAGTATTATACGAGGTAATTTTGGGGGCTATTTGCTGTAAGTGGTGTAGATTATTGCTTTATCAGGAAATATCCTTTCATACAACAATCTGCAAATGCCAGAAAAATATTATAAAAAGATTTTTTTTTGCGTTTACTAGACCAGGTACTCTGGAACTCGTATTTGCTCTATAAAAATATAATTGGGAAACGTATTATATATTTAGAATTTCGAATTCAAGTTGTAGAAGAGCTTTTACATAAATGTGATGATACAGCTTCTCTCTGGACAAAAGAATTCTGGCAGACCACTTACAACAGATAACCCTGCCCGGTTTACTAAACTACATTTCATATCCCATAGTCCTCCTACTCCTTCGAAACGTGAGCCTACAAGATATTTCAAAGTTTCTTACTCAAAAAAGAATAAAAATGGAAAAAAAGATAAGGAAAGAAACACGATACTGTTATAATAATTGCGAAGTTGGTTTGTGCATAGAAAAGTGTCTTCAGTTATACAACACAAAATTGAATTATTGAGCTACCAATAAGTATTAATAGAAACAAATTTTTCACTGGAAGTGAACTTTACCACAGCCACGCAATGGGGAGCCACTTCAAGCGAATATGCTGTTGCTATAAAACCTAAAAATTTTTCTCCAAGTTTTCTAAACATCAATTTTTTACTAAGAAATATACTTTAATTTGTACTATACATTTGTTTTTTGCAATAAAAAACTTGAAAATTTATGTATCCAAATCATCAAAATAGCTTGACAGTTAAAAATTTTATTTTTGATTTGAGATTTTTAAAAAAAAAAAAAATTGTTTCTTAAAAGAAAAGAGTAGGCAAATTTTAATTCGAAATTAAATATTTGGTTATATCAGTATCTATGGTAATAAAACTAGAATAAAATGTTTTCAAGGGATAAAGAGAGACATCGTTTATGATTCAGTATTTATCAAATTATATAAGGCAAGTTAAACATAAATCAATTAACGGGAAATTAACCTACTCAGGCACAAAAAAGTACTTAAAAAGGATAAAATCTCATTAATCTTATACTAATTTGCATTTTTACCTCTCACCTTTGAAAAAGAATCCAGTACCACTGAAGACCCGCCGTGTAGGGGTGCGATGTACGTAAAATCTGTCGAGAGCTCAAACGTCCTCCCGTTGGTGTGGTGTGGTAGTTAGGAGAGGGGGGTGCCATCTCAGGTGTCTTCCGCGTCACTTGACCATGGTTCACTCACTTGAAAAGAATCTTATTTTTAATCGATGAAGTATTACATATCGATCAAAGTAGACATAAATTATATATTAATCGATCTTCTTTGAATCGAATTTAAATTTATTTAAAGAAATGTTGAGAATTTAAGATGTCTTAAGCACAGGGTTTCAAAATTAAGAACATTTTTAGGTTTGGTCGATTATCTCTAGAACTACTGGACATATTTTCATAAAACTTGGCATGTATATAAAGATGATATGTGCAAAAATAAAATAAAATAAAATAATACTCATTCAAAAGTTCAAATATACACGCGAGATCGTGAGAAACACTCATTGATGTCGGAAGATATGAATCAGAGTTTGCTGAATAAATAAAAAAATATATATATTTAATCCGGGAGTGGTCGAGCGGCCACAGATTCACACCAGGTTCACGAAATCTTTGATTCTGAGGAAACTGCTTGTTACCAATGATCTTATCAGTATTTTCCTCTGTGACATTCTTCAGGGGAGCTAAAACGTATTTCTTACATATCTCCCTCTTTTTTGGGAGTGGTAAACGCTTTTTTACAAAATGAAGGTACTTGAGGTGACTGAGTTCTCCACGCAACTACTTTTGTTCCAATTTGTTTTCTATGAAAGGGCTACATTTTCCCCTTGTGAACGACTTTGTGGTTGTGAATATTGCGTTGTACGACTCATTATAGTAAAAAATATAAATCAGAATACCAAAAAAAAAAAAAAAAAAAAAAAAAAAAAACCGGGCATCTCTATATACGATTTTTGTTCGATGAAGTTGAAACTTCAAATAAAAAAAAAGAAATTGATCAAGCAAAGGAAGAATCTGATGAAATAATGTATATTAATCATTAAAACTGAAGTAAATCTGAGCAAAACGATAAACATGAAACGTTTGAATTGAAAGAAAGATTTTCAGATGCTACCTAAAAAACTCCTATCCAAAAAATATAAAACCACAGGTGTACAAAAAGACACACTGCGCCTTGTAAAAAAAAATGCAAGAAAAAGTTCAATAAACTGTTTGTTGTTCATCTAAGGTAAATAAAATTACAGAAACTTGAACAAAATATGAAAGTTTTGCCTGCAAATATTATTCCAGTAAATGTTAGCGAAAAGTGTTTGGGATTTGTATTCTTTATTAAAGTTACGCACAACTGAAACATTTTAGCTCCGTTTGATTGGATTTTTTCTGAAATTATGAAAGAAAAATTGAAAAGTCCTTAAAAGTAGGTAAGTATACTTAAGCTGAATTAAATCATATTATTCACTGGAATTATGAATTTTAACGTGTACAATAAAAATAGTTAAAAAAAAAAGGATTTGGGTGACTTCATCACCCCTACGCTACCACTAACGTTAATATCGAGTGCGTGACTTCACCCGTGTTAGTAAGAGGTATGATCTCTTTTTTTTCAGATAAACAGGCCTCACACCTTGATGTTATTCTGAAAATAAAGGAATTCCTGAATTATGAATTCCTGTTCGTTCTGAAACTCTGTTTTCAAGCCTTGAATCATCAAGGTCTAAAAAAATTCATGGTGTGAAGCCTGTTTATCTGTGTGTGTGTGTGAAAGAGGGTACAATACCCCATATTAACCAATTTTTTTCTGTTATATTCTCTAACTGCTTCTTCATACCTTCCGGCTTCGATGAGTGTGTTTCGCACGATCCCACGTGTGTTTATTTGTGTATTGAAAGGTTATTATTTTTTTCTTTTGTATCATATCATTCCTATATATATACCAAATTTTATTAAAATCTGCCAAGTGTTTCTAAAGGTAATCGACAAAATCTAAAAATTCTCTTAATTTTTAACTCAAATGTAGAGATTTTACTTGTATTTAACTGATATTGAAGGCTTTTTTCCCCTCTTGGTAAAGAAAAGAACTTCCAGCAGAAAGATTCGGTGATAAGCTGTTGGTGTGACGGAGGGGAGGAAGACCATGGTGACCTTGAGTGTTGCTAAGGTGCAGTGTTATTTCAACTGGCCACCTTCGGGACCGAAATGACGCCTTAGACGACTGAGACGAAAAGAATTCCTATTCAGCCCAGTCGTTAAGGACTTTGATTTCTATCCTTTGTTGTTTGCTACCTGCAGAAGGAGGAGTCACTGCATACCCCCTTTCTAGAGAAGAAAGTTGTTTTTTGTGTGTGACTTTCTGAACGATACTGAGAGAATAATGTTTTTACACCCAATTACTGCTATTGCTATATATATCTCCAGTAAGTTTGAGTGGCGTTGGAACGTTTTTCAGTTTATGTTGCGGGCAATGTCTTGCTGAGATAGCAGGTACAGTTAAAGCATGTATAATTGCCATTTTGGTTCACTAGTTGTGATTTTATTGTGAATGTCTTAGTTATACTCTCTATGGAATGAATGCATATAATCAACCAGTATCGTTAAACTGTATTGCACTCTAGAATTCAATTCTTTGGTCACCAATTCGTCCACAAGCTGTTGGAGGGGGAGGAGGACCCATGGTGACCTTGAATGCTGCTTGGGTGAAATGTTATTTGAACTGTCCTCTTTCGGGTCCACTGTGCAAGCCTTAAACTACTGATATCGCTATTGGGCCATCCCTTTGTGGGCATTTATTATTGTTGTTTGTGACTTGCAGAAGGATTCACCACTGAAAAGGCTCAGTTATGGTGTCGTTTTCCTCATCTAATGGTAGCTTATGTTTAAAATATCTATTATCTTCTTCTGATGTAGTACTACGTTAAATAAACGAAATTTAAGACAAAAATAAAGTACATATCATTTAATTTTTTTTCAAAGCTTCTTTTTAAATAAACTTTATAACGCACACAATAAGATTGTATTAAATATATTTAAAAAAATTATTACTTTTTTAAAAGTTTGTGTTTTTATTTCCCTCTTCCCACTTTATAGATTAGTTTTCGAAATATTCATTCGGAAAGAATATTTACCCTTGAATTGAAAACGGCAGCACATTTCTGAGTAAAAGCTTTCTCTTAAAAAAAAAGTATTTTTTTAGAAGCAAGTGGTGAATACAAATTGAATAATGTCTTGTCCATGAAGTTTACCTTAATCTTTTGTTCCACAAACGCGAATTCTCTTCTTAGAAGCGGCCGGAAGAAACGAAAAATATAATTCTTCTTTCGTTATCTTTATCTTCTGCTAAGCATCTTCCAAGCTTTCAGATCAACGAATCATGATAATTTACATTCAATCTTCGTTGTGTCCTCTGACCGTTCTCCTGTTGCTACGCAGAGAGGAAGGGAAAGTTTTTCTCTCGTTTTTTGTTCCCGTCATTCTCGATTGATTCAATTTATTTTTCCCGTTATGTTTTTAGTTGCTTTTTTTGTCGCTAATCAATTACCTGCATGCACACGACAAGCATATTTATTTTCTCAAAAATTATTTATTGGGAATATTTTTTGACTTTCTAGAATGGCAGTTCAGAATTTGCGATGCAAATAAACGGGGTTGTGTTAAGTAAACATCACTTCTCACGACATTATTGAAAGAGGTTTTTTACTATTTTTATGGATTTTTTATTGTTTTTGTACTTTTTGCAGCCATGGGAAGATATAGTGAAAATCATTTAACATAAAACTGAGGGGGACTGATATATTTTTTCGTGTTAAAGGATAATATAAAAAATATATTTAGCAAAATTAAGTTTATTAGAGTATATTTTATCCACACATATATGTACATATGCATGTTTTTATTAAAATGAATGAAACAAAGAAATTCTGTAGAACTTAATGAAATTTAACAAAAAATTTAGCAATACCAAAATATTTACAGATTTCAGTTTTCGCCCTCTGTTTTTCATCAGCAGTCTCAAAACCTTTCATCTTCAATTTAAGCGAAATAGGAGTTTGCTTCCCTCAGAGCTCTTTACCATTTTGATCGTAAAAATTTTTCTTCTAAAACAGAAAATAAAAGGTGAACCAAACTCACTGATTATTTCCCATACTGTGATGCACTCATCACCGAATTCCAAGGCTAACTGATGGGAGATTAAATGTTTTTGTGTGGTGTTTGTAAGTGTGAAAGTAGCTTAGGTAAACAAAACTGGCTCGTGTCACAGACTATTCTGAGGGTATTTCAAAGTCACAAGTTAGTCTGCTTTCTTCGAAACATGTGAAATTTCTTTCATTTCATATCCCTCTTAAATTTCGCCTTTATACCTTGTATTTTTCGCATTTTATTCATTTTTAGAAGATATATATTTTCATGTTAAGCAATTTTCGTTTCGTGTTAAGAGAAAAAAATGCATGCGCGAAAATGCATAGTAGTTTACCGGGATCGTTGGAATATTTCAGGGTAACCGATATTTCGTCTTAAGCGTTTTCGAGTTAAACGTATTTTACTGTATTTATGAAAGCGTAAAATAATATACATTTCACAGTCATGTTTTTCTTTATTCTCCTTTTTTTTTTCATGTGACTTCGTTTCACTGCTCTCTGTCTTAAAGTTTAATATGGTTTTAGAGGAAAAAATTCGTTCATTTATATGGAATTAAATTATATAAAGAAAATGGAGAACACAAATTTAAAATATCCAGGTTTTTTTTTTTTTAAAATTCAGTATATAAAATATTTAAAAATGCTTTTCTTAATATTTTTTTTTATCAAAATGGAATATATTTCAATATGATAAAGTATCTGAAACGAAGTTCACACATATATTTTCTAAAAACATAAGAAATCATAACTAAATACTGATATCTCATTGTTTGCCAGTTTCTGAGACAGAAATATCCTGAAAAAGTATAAAAGAGATTTTTTTTAAATGTATTGTTGTATGTGTGTGTCCTCTACGATTATATAAAAAACAATGTTGTAATTCTAGAATTTTTGAGAGAAATTTTGACTCTGACCTTAAGCGATATACTTAATCATATGAACCACACTGGTGTGTAAAACTTAAGCAAAAGGTTCCCCCCCCCCATAAACCCACGAGAAATCATTTGAGAGACATGAAATTCAGAAATAAGAGACAACAATTTGTACTTAAGCGATGACAAAAGCGAATAAGCGCAAAAATGGCTAAAGTATGGAATCAAACATGAAAAGGCTTTATTGAACTCCTAATATCGTTACATATGATTGTCTGTCTAAGACAGTAATATTCAACCTGTCGCCCACCGGGCCTTTTTAGGTGGCCCATCTCTGCAAAATGCATTTATTTATGAAAATTTGGTGGGAAATTCTTTGTTAATAAATCAAGTATATCAAGTTTGCTTTTTGCTGTCGCTGTCGTATGGGTGTGAATTGATATTTTCCCCCGATTAGTGAAAATAGACAACAGTGGAGTAGCGAGCATTTTATGAGTGGAACTAATCTTTCATATCTTGCAAGCGAAAAATATTCGAAGAAAAGAGATGGTTCCACAATGATTGGGAAGTTGACTAATTTGTAGTGAAAAACAAGTATGGTTCAGTAATTGTTTGATTTGTCACGAAGTGTATTTAAAAATACCAATAAACAGGAATCGTTCAATGACACTTTTCCTCGAGGATCTCTTTCAAGAGATGAAAAATAGACTTTTATCTTTACAAATGCAAAAAAGTGTTTTGTCAGTGTAATGCCACAGCGATATCAGATGCACCCTATGAAATTTGTTACATCATTGGTAATCGTATGAAACCGTTTAGTAAAGCAGAAAATGTGAAAAAGTGATTCAAAAATGCTTCCAACTTAGAAAAATTCAGTGACAAAAATAAAAAATAATAATTAAAAAAAAGCAAAATAGGAGTTTTAATATTTTGATCAAAATCCACACTTTAAATTTTCTATGCTTCCTTGGTCTTAAGGCATTTATCATCCCCTTCCTTTCCATTAATCTTCATGTTACGGCCCACGTGAAATAGCCATCATATGTATGTGACCCGCGTGAAATATCTAACATATGTATGCGCCCCGGCAGAAAAAAAGGTCGAGTACCCCTGGTCTAAAAGGAAGAAAAACAAGCAGATGTTCCTTAGTATGGGATGTGCTCTCCCATTACTGCAATGGTTTCTTCTGACGATTTTGTGCAACAGTTCTTGGGGCAAGAGTGCCCATTCCTCAATCCGCATCTGTTTCTGTTGTCGGGTGTTCTCCGGAGGATGTAATCGTGCTGCAAGCCGTTTTCCCAAATCATTCCACACATGTTCTATGAAATTTCTGAGTTCTATGAGTTTATTTTTTAATATTTAGTGTAACTTAGGTTAAAAAAATACACGCATAGAATTGTTTTCAGAATATTATTACAATAAAAAAATATTTAAATGCGATATTTTGGCAAAAATAAATTAACAGAAAACTAATTTTTTAAAAAACATTCTCCTTTCATGAAAATGCTTCACTAATAGTAATATTTTTCCTATACATGGGTCAGATGTCTGTGCAAAGCCTGAACTAATAGTTTTGAAATATATAACTAAGAAGTGGATTTATTTAAACTTTAATACACACGAATAAAAAAAATAGTAGAAGAATACCGATTATTATTTCAGTAGGTAGTAATTCTGAAAATAATGTGAATTTTTCAAAAGTTCCAGATTAGGCTCTCTGGAGAAGTATTAGCCAGCTATATGTACGCAAAATGTTATAATTATAGAAGCAATTTCATAAAAGTAGAACGTTTTGAAAATCGGTAATTCTATGTTCATTTTTTTAAAACTATAGCATTGAAATATTTTTTTATTGTAATGATATTCCAAAAACAATTTTATACTTGTATTCTAACCTAAGTGACACTAAACATTAAAAAGAAATATTCGTTCGTACGCTTTTACAAAATCTTGATTTCCCTATAGTAGTCAGATACCTTAATTTTTTTTAAAATTTGTAATTTATAAAATTTTGAGAACATTTGTTAGATAACGCCAATTTTAAGTACTTGTTTTTTTAGGGGGAAAATGTTCAGTAAAATAATTGTGCGTAGTTGAAGATTAAATCATCGGTAAAAATATGAATCAATCGTCCTCGTCGAAGAAGGCAGAACTCATATTGGGAATAAATCTCATTGAACAACACGAATTTGGAACTTGTAACAATGTTAATAAATCGAATGCTTAAGCGGAAAATCGATACATATTCTCTGTCACACTTAGAATTTTCGTAACAGATGCGATTGTACTTACTTATTTCATTAAATAATTCGCAAGCCTGGTAATATATCAAAATAAATTTATCAAACCTTTATATTTATTGTCAAATAAGAGATTATAATGTTTAATTCTTCATTTAATAAAATTTGATAAAGTTAATTATCTTAACATTAAAAAAATTAATCTTGTGAAAAAAATTGAACCCACACAAAGGTTTTGTATTGTTAAAATAGTGATTTAACATTTGTTCCTTTTATTCAATGTTTCACAATTAATACGAAAAACATCATATTAATATAGCTGAGTTTATATTTCAGGAGATTTTGTGATAAAAAATCAGAGGGTAGTTTAGTACTATACTCTGTGTGTCATAATAACGCACCACGTACAAAAAGCTTATATTTATTTGTTAGCTTAGGTATACTTTGATACGCAAAATGTAGATAATCTAGAATAACTCGTACAAATATGTTTAGAGTGTTTACGAATTCGACCAACAAATTCAGAGGGGAGATAGCAAGTAACACGTGGACAACAAATCACCATTGAACAAGAGACCGCAAGTTTAGTAGGTGAAAATCTTGATCATAGTATCCGTCGGAAGGAAGATGAGCCAGACGAAGGCAGTGACAAAATGACTGCGGGGATTTGGAGCGCCGTGGTAGAGTTCAAGAGACCTGTAATTATACAAAGTTCCCCATTTTCTCAGAGTTGCTGTTTGGAGTATCGGCCACTACGCATCAGAACGTATGGCTCATTCATGATGATGCACCAGCACATTTTTCGATTGCGGTGCGTTACCCCCACCATGCTACATATCCTGGGAGATGTATTGGACGCGGCGGGCATGTTGCTTGGTTTCCACACACCCCCAACCTCAATCCTTTGGATTTCTTCTTCAGGGCCACATGAAATTGTATGGATCTCATGTCACGGATTGTCATCGCTTCTGCTGACATCGCCAGGACACCGGAATTGTTTTAACGTATCTGGCAATCCTAGTCCGTCGGTGTTGGCCGCACTGTGACCTACGCGGCTACAGCTTCGAAGGATTCCTGTGGCAATCACTTGTTTTAGCATTCCTGACGTCGAGTTGATATGCATTGTTCGCATTATAAATATTCTTTACGTCTGATAAATGTATTTCTTACCTCTAACGGCCCCTTTTCATTCCATAAAACATCACACTCTTCATAACAATTTTTGCGAACTACTCCGACTAAACGTGGTTTGCGTCCCCATGTCGTCTCTATGCTACCTACTATCAATCCTCAGAATTTGTCGATCAATTTCGGCAACATCCTGTGTATATCCATCACATATGATACGCATATTCTTGGTGTCAATAGAAATATAATTTCAAAATTATCTAACTTATTTTCATTTATTGTAGTTTATTTGGCAGCTAAAAGATTTGCGATGCCTGCCTCAGATTTACAAAATCATTAGCTTACAACTTTCGATAGATAGCTGCCATGAAACTAATAACCTGTACAGAAAAACGTTTCAGCATAAATGTAAGTTTTAAAAACTTATCGAAAGGAAATGGATGATTGAAATAGAGTTTTGAAATTTCTGTTGGAAAGTAAGCATGGCTTCTGAGTCAAAATAAGGATTTAATGGCTCTTGGAAAAATATTTTCATAGCATCTTTTTTTAAAAAAACAATCGTTAAACAGTTTTTCCTGTTGTAGTAAACAAGAAAAAGATATTTCTCTGATCTTTAAATATATTTGATTTTATTGGTTACCCAGGTTTAGTTGCATTGATAATTATTTTTAGTGGTTTAATAAATAAGTTTAAAAACAGTATGTTTCTGAAAATTTATTTTTTTATTACTGCCTTTGGATTTGAAAAAAGAAGGAAAATAATTATCTCAGAAAATAAACTTCTATATTTTTATTCGAAAAATTGCCCACTGCTCAATTTCTAATTGAAACACTTAATTATATGTTTTATCAATATTATTCAATGGCTATTGTATTCCAAACTCTATATAGGTTGTATTTGGAAATAAGAAATTTCAGGAATGTTTTTTCATAATAATAAAAAAATATAATCTGTGTTAAAAATTGTTTATTGTTAATATGGAAAACAGCAATAAAAATTTTAATTTACTTCGTCTTATTTGATACAAGCTTTAAAACAAAGAAAATTTAATTTTTAAATTGGAAGTAAGTTTAAGTTCAATTAGAAAACTAAAATAAACTTAAAAGTTGAAAATAATTACAAACATAATAGATTGATAAATATCTTTACTAAACGTGGTAAAGGCACACGATACGGTTTAAATGGTATTTACAGTATTAATTTAACTATAAATCGTTAAGAAAAAATTCGAATTTAGGAAACAAGTTTGATGAAATTTTTAATGGAATACTATGTATTTCTATACATTTATAATATATTATTTGTGTAGGTGTTACTAACATCTTAAGAAATCGGTGAATCTTTTTAGGAAGAATGAAACTGAAGTGTAAAAAAAAACAATGAAATACGTTTAATTTGAAAACGCTAAAGACGAAATATTACAATAGTCCAGACAAACTCTACTATGTATTTTTTTCACTGAACATAAATCGAAAATTGCTTAACACGAAAAGATTTCTCTTCTGGGAATAAATAAAATACGGAAATCCCCAGCCAAGCAGGCACGATTTAAAAAGGGTATGAAATGATTTATGTAGACGGTATGAATTATTTAGGCGCACATTTCAATAGTGAAATTAATAACAAAAGGGGCAATATCATTTAATTTGGTGACAATTTTAGGCTAATGCAAAGAAAATACCCAATTATATTCCACAAACTCAATAAAAATGTTTTGTTAAAAAAAAAAAAAAAAAAAAAAAAAACTTAAAAATGTTGTATTAAATTTCATAAAATTCTTGTGAATTTTTTTGTTTCATTTATTTTTATTAAATATGTACATATCTTTGTAAATAAGGGACACTCTAATAAACCTAATTCTGGTGATATATGCTTTTTTTTGGCAATTTCCTTCTACAAGCAATTCTTTTACCGCTTAAAAATATTTCAGTCCATTCAGTTTCGTGTTAAACAATTTTCAATGTATTTTGAAATTAAAGAAATGCCAAAAAATAATAAGGGAGTGATAAATGTGGAGGTGTATTTAATAATTTATGAAAGAAAAATACTTATAATTGCGAAACAAAGCTACGGGAGAAATTCCAAGTTATAAATATTACAAGCTATCCGCTTAATAAATTCGGGATTCTAACCTTTAACCGAGATAGATTAATTTAAAAGAGCATTCACACTTGGGAATGAGCTGAAAAATTATCTTTTCTCGAAACGCGAAGCAAATGGTTACATCTTACAGCGAGCGAAACACGAGAGAGATTTGAAAAATGGATGAATAGAATGAAAGAATGAATATTTTAAAGGCAGAGAAGAGAGTAAGTTTGCAATGTCTACTCTCTCTTCTTTGATATATAAGTTGCCTTTTTATGAATAAATATATTTACGAAAGTTTTTCTCTCCAAATAATCTTTTTGAAATATTTTTTTCGCTAAATGATCAAGTTTTGTATTGTGAACAAAATATCTATTGGAGCTGAAAAAAAGGGGATTCAAAGTATGTGAAAAGCAACATTATTTTTACATTACACTCTAAGAATATGGATTTTAATATGATCTGTTCCTGCTTCTCCAATTGGAAACTAGTTATCAGAAAGCATTTTCGCAATACAGTTGTCACGGCAATATATATATTACGGATACAAGAACACTATTCATCTTGGCACAAAGCCAGCTTCTAATCGTCTAGGAGAAAACTTTATTCGGCGTATAATATTAAAATTTCCGTCTAATGCTCTTATTTATTTTAGCACTGAAGCAAAATAGAAAGATTGACTTCTATTTTGATGTCTAAACATTGATAAAATTTGAGAGAAAGTAACTTTTGTGAGATATTTAGATGAATACTTGCAGCAAAAAATAGATACTTTATAATTTAATAAGCCTTTCTATACAAGTAGCTAAAATATTTAAGTATTTATCCAGTTCGTGAAACTAAGGCTACATTTTATCATGGAGAACATTTGGTAGTTGCTTTTAGCATCTAAATGATCCTCTCGAAAAATTACGGAGATATGTAACAGAATTTATTTGACTTTGGAGTTAAAATACTGCACAAGTATGAACATTTTATAAATACTATTTAAGCTGTCATTTGCTGTCTCGAATTGAATGTAGCATCAAATGCAAGACTACGAAATTCTAATAAATTTGAATTAAGGGGAGTCGGTGCAACGTTAAGTTAAACTTTTTTATGTACCTTTTTCTCATAAACTGTTAAATATAAAAACTTCAAATTTTGTCTGTATATTAATTATACTTTTATATTTACACTGAAGTGAGATTTTTGTAATATATTGTTTAATTTTTTCTAAAACATGCAAAGTAAAATTATAACTAAGAATTTGTAGAAAATTGTCATTTATTAATGCGATATCTGGTCTCTAGCCAAATATTTTGGGAATATCTCAAAAAGCTCATTTCAAAATTTATAGTTACATATCAGCAACACGAGGGAAAAATCGCAAGTACATTCACGAAGTAGATTCTGAAAAAAAGGTACACACAATTTCAAAAACATTATTTTAAGAAAATTGCTTTTTTAATACACTCATGTCCATAAATTAAGGATAATTCAGAATCACACTGAAATTGAACTCTAGAATAAAAATTTCACCTGTAGAATTATCAGACACATCTTGAAGAAGAATATGCAAATTACAGGAAACCACTAGATGGCGCGGCTAGTACGTCACAATTACGAGAGTGTAAGAGAGGGGTGTATAAGAAATGTGGCAAAGAAGTAAAATTGTTCACAAGCGCTTTAAAAGCCTTTCAGTGCAATAACCGCATAGTTATGGCAGAAAGGAAGCATTTAGATGATTTTTTACGTGGTAGAATTATCAGACGACTGGAATGTGGACGTACCCAGCTGGAAGTATCAGATGAACTTGGAATCGTCCAGAGTGTCATCTTCAGGCTTTGGCAACGATTCCAAGATGATGGTAATGTGAGTAGATGTTACAGCACAGGTCGCCCCCGAGTTACAACGCCGAATAAGGACCGGTATTTGGCAGTAACTGCCAAAAGAAACAGACGAAGCCCAGCATCAGACCTATCTCGTCAGCTCTCTCCAGCTACCGGTACGACAGTTTCAAGGCAGACCGTGTACAGACGCTAAGGGCACATTGGTCTATATGCTCGTAGTCCTGTCAGGTGTGTTCCCCTTACCGAAACTCAATGTCGCCTGCGATTAACCTGGAGTAGAGAGCATGCATTGTAGACACCGCAACAGTGGTCTTGTGTGATGTTTTTCGACGAGTCCAGGTTTAGTTTGCAGTCTGATTCTCGCTGGACTTTCATATGGAGATCGCCAGGTACCCGTTACCACCAAGAGAACACCATTGAATGACACCGTTACGGTGGTGCAGGATGGCTCGTTTAGGGAGGAATTATTCTTGGTTCCAGAACTGACCTGCATGTTCAGAGTGTAACGATGACAGGCCACATCAATCGGGATGTCATTCCGGAACAATATGTACGTTTGTTTCGGGGCGCCATGGGTGCTGAATTTCTGTTTATGGATGACAACGCCCGACATCAACGTGCAAACATCGTAGACGAATGCCTTCAATCAGAGTATATCACCCGTATGGGTTGGCCAGCATACTCACCGGACTTGAATCCAGTAGAGCATGTGTGGGATATGCTTGGCCAACGAATTGCAGCCCGTCAACCCCCCCCCCACCTGTCTACCGGAATTTCGGAGGGCATTGCTTGATGAGTGGTGTAATATTCCCCAAGATCAGATTGATAATTTGATACTCAGCATGCGTAGGCGTTGTAAGGCCTGTATTGCATCGTCCGGGAGACATACTCCGCATTAACCATCATACTAACCATATTATACTGTTTTTTGTAAATAGGTTCTTTTTTAAAATTTGCTCCATGAAGTAAAAATCGCATTTTTTTTTAATTATGTCAAACATAGCATCTTTTTTTGCTTTTTACCTTTTGTTTAATAAACAGACTTTACAAATAAGTCAAATTTGTTTTGCTTCTTTCTCTTTCTTTGCCTGAACTTCATTATCCTTAATTTATGGACATGAGTGTATAAAATGTCACTTCACAAAATTTGGGAACTACAACATGTATTTGTACCATTTTATTAAACCTAAACATCTTCTCAATTAATTTTAAGTAAAATAGAAAACAAAACATGACTTAAAATGCCCCGAAAATACATAAATAGCATTTTTTCAGTTTTTGTCTAACGAGATATTTTGAAACATTTACATCAATGTTCTCAAATTCTGTATTAATTTTTGAAGAATTTTTGCCTCGATGCATTACAAACATCAAAGTTGACCATAAAGCATCCTAAATATAATGTAAAAATGTATCAATATGGTTTGGGTATGAATTTGTGATTGCATCAGGGTTTTGTATTTTTACATGCAAACAGTGTAGAATGATCAATGGGGCACATGATCTCTGATGAGGTCTTAATCCCCTATCTTGCATTTCGTTGAGCATTAAAAATTTCACTTGCCATGATTGTGGATGGTGGGAAAAAATTTTATACATGAAAACACAGTCTCTAAATTTTTAAAATCAAAAATTTCTCTAAACTGGACAAATGATTTCTAAAACAGCCCAGTAGTAAACAGTTTTTACTTTTTAAAAAATGAAGTTTATGTATTTTTATGCATATAACAAGCTTTGCGTGCAACTATAAAGGGTATTTCAGCTATCATTATGTACCTTTCATTTAGAAACTTTTGAATACTAAAGCATAAAAATTTGTCTGTACACTAAAGAAACATTTATATTTATACTGAAGTGAGATTTTTCAAATATATTGTTTAGTGTTTTCAAAAACAAACTTTTACTGATCGTCACTGAATTTATTCAAAATTGTAGCTTTTTATCACAACATGTGCTCTTTAGCTAAATGTTTTTGTAATATTTCAAAAATTTTATTTCAGTATGTACAAATATACATACATGAGGAATATATAATATAAACTTGCACTTTATTCATATAGTAAATTTATAGAAAACTTTTACTTCTTATACACAATTTTAAAAATATAATTTTTCCGAAAGAGTAATTTTTGAATGCAATCTTTCCTCATCAGATATCCTGCCCTATTTTTGCCTTTAGATATATTATAGCCTTCCTTTATATTTTTAGTGTTTTTTCTTTTATTTCTTTCAGGATTGTGTTAAAAATGTACATATTGTCTTCATTAGACTACCCATATCGAGACATTTCATGGCATTTACAGCTTATTCAATTGGGTTCTGCTCCCTATTTTTGATGCATTTCTTAAATTTTGATACATTACATCATTAAAAGAATAAGCCAAATCATAAACATAAAGTTAAAGTTCATCAATAGATATATTTTTCTTCAAAGAAAATTTAGATTCAAATTAAGAACTTACTTTTCTTTGCTATTATTTCTTTACTTATTATTGTTCGATTAGCAAATACTTTTATTAAATTCCAGTAAGAAAACTTCGCTCCAAAAAACAGATAGCATTTATACTTGCAGTTAGTCTACTGTTAATCTGCGTATGTACTGATAAACCATTTGAGGCTTTGAAAGTGCTTCTCTGATTTAAAAGGACGATGTTTATTTTAACTGTCAAAGTGAACATGGCATGCCAGCTGATTATTTTTTAAAAATCACACACACACACGCACATTTTGATATATTTCTAATTCATATAATAACAAATATGTTATATACCTAGATAGGTCTTGAAATAGAGATTTTAGAAATATCAAAAAACTGATCTCGTGAACATAACCATGAAATAAAAAAAGGAGGAGTCATCCTTTGCAAGTTATTACTATCGTATAGCAACGGGTTCATGGGATTCATTTCTTTTAATTTATGGTATACTGTCCTAGTATATGACATAAATCAAACACATTTAGATCAAAATTAAGATTATGTTTTCTAAATTTAAAGAAAACCATGCTTTCCATGACAAGTTTCAAAGTCCTCACATTGGTGTGGCGTGGAAGTCAAGATTGGAGATCAGCTCAGGTGCCATCCTCATCACTCGAATAACACCTGACATCTTCAATGCCTGCTGTAAAAAATTTTCAGGGACAAAATTATATTAGAAAGGAAGTAATTTACTACACTCTAGTGCAAATTAAAAAATAATAAAAATTTTTTTAACATTTCTCTCATTTTTCTTTAACAGAACAATGCAAATAAGTCTTAAGGCGCTAATATTTATGTTTTTATCTAGTTCCGTTAATTGTTTCCGTACTTTAGAGAATTAATACGCAGGAAATATTCAAAAGAGCGTAAAGATATCGCACTTCCTTGTTTATCAGAAAAGTATTTAAGATGCCAGAAATAAAATTTATTTCACTTTACGTATCTAATAAACAAAGGGGCTCAGAATAAATGAATACTTTATCTTTGTTTATATATTTTTCCTAGTTAAAATTTCAAAAAAACTAAACATTTCAAAAGCTAATGAATGGAAAGGTAGAATATTAATTAGCTTTATCGAGTAGTTTTAGAATATCCATGCACAAGTATCTTTTTGAGTAACTGCAGAAAAAGTTCCGTTCCATAATTAATGCGCCTTTATGGGATTTTTAAAATGGCTACGTGCGAAAAAAATCGGCGCTTTAAGGTATCGCATTCGTGTTGTTATATCAATATTTTTGATTTAATAAAAGTTCTTTTTGTAATAAATAATTGTAAATAAGGCGCAATCCCTTCTTTTTCTTTTTTGTCGTTCAGTTTAAAAGAAAAATATATATTCTTCAGATACATTTATTAAAATGAACTTGTGCAGGGATTCATACCATAACATTTGAAACGAGTTGCTAATATATTCTACAGAGTTCATCATTTCATTTTAAATCTACATTTCTTTGTCAAAAAGCTTTATATATATTAATATTTGAAGATAAGACATTACAACAATTTTGGAAAATTTTTCAGGTAAATTTTTAGCGAAAACATTTAATCTAAAGACATTTACTAATTTATCTAGATGTCTGATAAATCTGCTAAAATTCTCTTCTTTTTAATCATTTTCAAAGTAAGATATACTAATAACTTTAAGACATTTAAATGAATATATTTATTAAAGTTGCTATATTAATTTTTTGTTTTCTACAGAAGTTTATCAAGGTATCCACCTACCCTAATATTGTCAATTTTGCCAAAAATTGACAATTTTTTATGATTTTATTTTATAGGCCCTCTTATTAGCTTTATAAAAACATCAATTTTATTATTTTCCGTTTTAGAACAAAAACGACAAGTGTTTTAGTAAAAGATGCCATTACTTTAAGCAAGATGTCATATTTTAAAACACGTTTTACTCGATTTATGTTTTTTTTTTAATACTCAAACGGGGACAGCGATTGCTCAAAAAGTTTTGAAAATAACTAACTGTGGAATTTTTTGTGTACATTCTGCTTAATAGTAGAAGTGCTTTAACTTACAGATTTATCCATCACTGTTTTATTACAAAATTTACAGCTTCTTATGTGAATATAATCACTGTTTTCTTAAGCTATTTCATGTAATAACAAAGATAAAGTACTCTAGGTTTTGTAAAAATTTAAATGTTTTTATCCTGCAAGTCATTTCCAAGATAAATAACATAGTAACACATCAGAATTAAAAAAATTGAAAATCTATCCATAAACTTTTGGTACAAAATGGGCCGCGTTTATGTTATTTATTGTAATTTTTTACCCACATTTATTTCCTATTTTAGTAATAATAATTACTTTTTCTCTTCTTAATTTTAGCATATTTTTCATGAAATGTACTAAACAAATCTAAAAACAATAACAAAAAAAAAAAATCCCCATATCTCAATTTCTTATAAAAAATTTGCCTCAAGTAGTCGGGATACCTTAAGAAAACTCCCTTTCTATTGATTGTTACGTTACATATGATTCCTTTAGATTACATGAAATCGTATGATTTATCAATTACTGTTATATTTCTTAATTTATGCACTACGGATCTAAGAGCACAAGGCTTTTTTCATTAGTTAAAGAGCCAAGGTCCGAAATATTGATACAGGGAAGAGATTCTAGCCATGGTAGCCTAGTGGGTATGGTCACGAACTCGTGTTTCAGCCGGCGGGTCATGAGGTCGAGTACCGGTACCACTGAACACCCGTTAACTACTCAAAATCCTCTCATTAAGTGATGTGAAAGCTTGGAGAAGGGGTGCCAGAGCTCATGTGTCGTCCTCATCACTTGAACTAATTTCAATATTGCGAGATCTGTTGCCAATAGCCCTTGTCTTGCTTTATAGTGCACTATTAATAAACTCTGATTCGAATTGGTTTGAATATCAATTCGCTCTCGAATTAAGATTTCTTGGAGAAATAATGAATTATTTGGTGCAATGTAGGGGTTTGGAAATTGACATCTAATACAGCCATGCTACCAAATGACATGTAGGTGGTTGTCAAAATAATGGAAAGACCTTGTGACGGGTGCTTACGCGTTTCACTAACCTTCTCTAAAATTCTTTTAAATGTTATTTATTTTAACCAATCCCCGCTGAGAGCTAAAAGTGTGACTTATGCAAACAAGATAGTTTCGGGTTTAGCGAGTTCGAAAGAGATATAAAAGGGAGAAATGAAATGAAGAGATGAGGATGACTACGTGTTTTGATAGAGGAGTTAACTTCGACATTGATTAAGAAGGTGATTCTAGGAGATTAGTTTAACTAAGTGAAGTTTGTTAGCTGAAGGAAGATTATTGAAAAAGATTCATTAATTCGGTTCGGACGTAACTGAAGATATCAAGGATTGAAACCGCTCTATAGATCCTTCAAGTAGTCAAGAATCCTGTCTTAAAGAGATATCAGGTCTGTGATATTTATAGATTAGATTTAAATGCGTAGTTTGATTGTGTGCGTTATTCCCCGTGGTATCAGTTAGTGTTCCGTCGTTCATAATTGAATTCTGATCTCACTCCACTATAAGTTGTTGTTCTTAAGGTTTGATTAATATTTGTGTGTTTATCTATTAAGACAGATTAATAAAGGATATTGATTTATTAATTTAGTAGTTGTTAATTATGAATCCAACATACTCGAATTTAGATAATGTGCAAAGGGGAGTTAATAATCATAGGGGTAGTGAGAGACTACGACAACCTGTGAATAAAAGTGACAATTTTTAATGCGGTTTTTAAGCATCAACATTTAATAATATCTATTAGATTTTTTCATAAATAGCAATTTGTGTATTCTGGCAGTATGTGATAGCTGTATTACCGTAATTCTAGGATTTTTTTCAAAAGTGTAGAATGTCAAACCTCTCAGATTTTTAAAAAGAGTAAATAGTAGGAGCCCTAGAATCAAGTTTGATCGAAATATCTCAGCTTTTAGGCGTTTCTAGAAGTACGGTGTTTGAAGTCATGACTGAATACACACAGCGCGACAAGAAAAGCTCGGCAAAACAAAATAGTGGACGGAAAGAGAAGTTCACTGAAAGAGAATCGACTGGTATTGAAGCAGATTGTTGTGTCTAAAAATCCAACAACTGCAGCGAAAGTGACTGCAGAGCTCAATTTGTAATGCCGGATGGTATCAAATTTGATTTATTCAACTAAAAGTTTTAATTTGATGATTGAGTAAACTTGATAATCAAATATAATTGTTTTGTTTAGCCTAACAAAGTCACATTGAGATATACGCAGTAGGATTCAAAAGTTCCCGGACTGAGTCTATAACTTAAAAAAATATTACCAGTTATGAGTTGTTGAAACACACCCTTCTTCGAAGTAAGACCCTTGAGCAACAACACACTTTTGCCATCGCTTGTTAAGTTCATCGAAACATTTCTGGAATCCAGTTTTAGCGATATCCTTTAATTCAACCCGTGATGAACGTTTAACTCCATCTGAAGATTGAAATCGACAACCGTTCAAGTGACGAGCCAGTTCAAGAAATATTCTGCGGTTTAATGAAGCTTTATCAGGGGAGCAAGTAGGATGTGGCAAAACAGTTGCTTTGATTTTCACCCCGTCATTGTTTGAAGTATGTTCTTATGTACAGCCGCTGAAAACTTTTTAATTGTTTTCAGCGGTGCAGGAAATCTGTGGACGTCCAGAGCATTCGCCTTCTTTGACACGTTCCCTGCCTTCTCTGAAACGTCTATACCACTCAATATCATACATACGCGATAATGAATCACTGCTTTAAACATGCTTCAACATTATATAAGTCAACGTAGCACTCTTTTCCAAGCCAACAAAAAATTTGATATTATTATCTGCTCAGCAAACGCAATTGCTTTCAATCACCGGCTACTAAATGCAACCACCTACAAATTATGACGCTGTGGCAAGCCATCGACCTAGTTATTTGGGTCAAACTCTTTTAGAAAAGGTGGAAGAACGCAGTAATAGCTCTACTGGAAAGTTTTTTCACGCTATAGGCTCAGTCTGGGAACTTTTGAGTCCAACCTCGCATTATAGAACTCAAAATTGGTGAAATTTAAAATATTTTCGAAAATCTTTTTATATTGCCTGCGCAAAAATTCATCTAAATTAAGCCTTGAAAGAGATGCCGTTTGAAGGTTCTACAATATTTTAACATATTAAAGAGATTTCCAAGTTTCCAATTTTAATATAAAGGAAGCAATTCTAAGTGAATGGCATCCGAATGCCAAAGGAAAATTGATTACTAAAAATAGAAAGTATTCTCCAAATTTCTCCTGGTTTCAATTTTCTTATCAAACCTTTTATCTTATTACTTCCGCATCCATCACAGTTTCGAAAAGAGAAATCTTTCTTTTGTCCGCGCACAGAGAGACCTTCGATAATGGATTTCCAGTGTACTTTGGCAACACTGTAGCCTCTCTTTGTCTTAGATCTTAGATGAAGACATCTCGTTATCTCTCTCCAGATAGTTAGTCTCAAAAAGTTTGAAATGTCTTGACTTTTTTTCGTTTCGAAAATATGACTTTTTGTAACTATAGTTGGAAAATGTCATCAACACATCGAAATTCATTTTCTTTTGCTTCTTTTTATGACAGTGAAAATCATTTAACACGAAACTGAGGAGAACTGAACTATATTTTCGAGTTAAAAGACATTAAAAAAAACATATTTATTAGAGTACATTTTATTTATATAGATGTTTATATATGCATGTATTTAAGAAAAATAATGAAACAAACACATTCACAAAAACTTAAAGAAATTTAACAGAGAACTTTCTAGTTTTTTGAAAAAAACAAAACATTTATTGAGTTTTTGATAAATAATCCAATATTTTCTTTGTATTGTCCTTTATTACAGAAAATTGTCAATAAATTTTTCGAAATCATTCATTTTTTTTATTCATTTCACCATTGAAATGTGGGTCTAAATAACTACACATACTTTTCATGATGTTCTTCATTTCGAATGACGTGGTAACAGGAGCTGCATTATCCATTTCATTTTCTTCGTCAGAATCTTCATCAATGATATATTTTGACCTTCGAACAAATTCCAAACTGTCTTTGCCTGTCATAAAAAAATGGGGCAATACATACATTATCATCATTTACCGCAACAAATTCTTTCGATGATACATTACAGAAACTTTTCTCAAATATGTCAATAAGTGTCTGCTCTGTTTGTAATTTTACTTCCCAAAAGGAAAATCCTTTCGTGTTAAGAGAAAAATGTATGAAAATGCAAAGTAGTTTGTCGAGACCGTTGTATTATTTCGTGCTAAGCGATACTTCGACTAAAGCGTTTTTGCGTTAAATTTATTTTACTGTATTGTCAAGTTCTTCTATGTATATTAAATATGATGATTTAGAAAAAAGCTAAGTTCATTTTAAGTTGCTAAAAATTCTAAGACATTTTAAAACTGATTACGTTTGGTGAACCAACTCTCATTCGGAATAAGCTTAGGTTTCCAGAATTTCCTACTATTTATACCTTATCGATTCAAATGTTCGAATAGTACAATCAACGCACCCCATAACTTTATTCCGTTGACATACGAATGACATTTGCGTTTAAGCACCATTCTATAAATTCAAACCACACAATCGTAATCTTGAAACATTTAACAAGAATCAATCTTATTCACCTGAATTGAGTGTTTTGTTAGGATACAGAGCATTTTACAGAAATTATACTGGAATATATCTTTATAATTATTAATGTAAATATTTGCACAGTAGTTTTGTGCCATTTCAATAAAAAGTAATTAGTAATTACGTTAGTAAATATTAACTTTTTGCATATTATTATTTAATTGATCATTTCTTAAAGTCGCACTTCGAAGCGATGGGATGTATTCTGGAGAAGACATTGTAAATTCGAGCCACGGTCAAATGACAAGGATAAGACTTGAGCTGGAACTAAAACTTTCACATCACGTTAATGTGGGTACTTTGAGCTTCAACCTGTGTAACGTGCATCGTCACTTGTATACAGCAGGCTTACAGTGGCACAATCACTTGAACGCTGAGAAATATCGCCGGCTACAAGTTTGCAGTTATGACCCCTTTTCTGTCACGACCGCAAAAGTAAACTAGAAACCTTATATTTGGTGTTGTTGGTTGAAGAACTACTTTAAAAACTACTTGTTAACGACAATCCGCGATTTCGGAGTGGGGAGGGGGAGTTTTAGGTGAGCACAGTGGTAGGGGCTTCATCTTGCTCCTAAGCGCAAAAGTAATGCAGACCTGATGACTCTTATATATTATTACACATATACAGTAAAAATCGTTTAACACGAATCTGAGGGGAATGAAATACTTTTAGTGTTGAAGGATACGAAAAAAAAACGCCATATATTCAGCAAAACCAGAGTTCATGAGAGTACATTTTATTTACATAGGTATGTACACTCAAGAGCCAAAACATTAAGACCACCTGTCAATAACGAATTTGCCCACCTTTGGCCCGCAACACAGCTTCAACCCGCCTTGGCAGGGATGCCACAAGTCCTTGTGGCCGGAGACAGATTGTACCAGATGTTTAAGCAACGGTCACGCAAATCCGAGATATTGCGAATTGGTGGTCTTTGAACTCTGAGCTGCCGTCCCATGACATCCCAAATGCGATCCCATAAGATCGGGTGAGTGTGAGTTAGGTGACCAAGACATTAACTAGAATTCAATATCATGTTCCTGGAACCACTCCAACACAATTTTAGCCTTGTGACACGGGGTGTTGTCCTGTTGGAACATTCCATATTCAGCTGGAAAAACAGAGATCATGTAATGGAGCAAATGGTCCGCAGTGATGTTCAGAAACCCTGTAGCATTCATGGTCTGCTGTACCACAACCACGGGTCCCAGAGACACCCAAAAGAATGATCCTAAAGCATAATACCGCCACCACCGGGCTGTGTATGACCTACTGTACATTGAGGGAGCAACTGTTCGCCTGGAAGACGGCGTATCCTGACACGACTATCGGCGTTATGAATGACAAACCGTGATTCATCTGGCCAGGCAACTCTCTCCCACTGATCCATGGACGAGTGGCGATGTTCATATCCAACAGTGTCCACTGAACAGTGTGCTTTGATACTATTCTACTTGACCCTGCATTGTATTGGGCTGTTAGCTGAGCCACTGTCTAGCTCCGGTTTTGCTTCACCATACGAGACGTCTCCGACGACCTTTTTCTTTGATAGCGTGTGGACGTCCAACACCATGTCGTCTACTGCTGGTTTCCCCGTCATTCATCCACTTTGCATAAGTACTAACAACTGTAGATCCCGAACAACCCACGAGTAGTACAGTTTTGGAAATACTTGTTCCGAGCCTTCGAGCCATTACAATCTGCTCTCTTTCAAAGTCGCTTAGATCCGCAGCCCTTTTCATCACACACAGAAGTAAGTGAAAGAATGATTCTTCAGACTCTCGAGAAGCAGTTAAGTACCACTTCCAACTGATCACGTGCCTTCCACGTCATCCAGGAGAGTTCATTGCAAAATCTAGGGGCAGTCATAATGTTTTGGCTCTTAATGAAACAAAGAGATTCACAAGGACATGAAATTTAATTCAAAATTTTGAAGTTTTTTGAAAAGCAAAATATTGATTGAGTTTTTGATAAATAATTCGATATTTTTCCTTGCATTGTCTTTTTTAGCTTCAAATTGTTAACAAATTGTTCAATATCGTCCATTTTTTATGCCTTTCACCATTGAAATAGGAGTCTAAATAACTGCGCATACATGATACTCCTCGTTTCGGATGACGTGGGAACAGGAGGCGCATTACTCATTTTATTTTCACCCTCGGAATCTGCATCAAAGATATATTTTGAGTTTTGAACAAACTTCTTTTTCTAACTTCTCCGAGATGTCCGCGTCTCATTATAGTTATGAAAACGTTTAGTTTAGTTACGATATTAAATACAAATAATAAAAAACCCTTCGTTCGTAAAGTATTAATATTTCTAAACCGTAATTTCCTTTTTTTATAAATACAATTAAATCGATAGGAAATTGGTAAAGATAATTATGGAAAAAATGTCGAAAATAAATTGATAGCTAGGCGATTGTGCAAGTACAACAACGAATGACGGCATAAAGCCTACAGTTGTTGCTGTTGGGTTTCCACCCAATAAAATTGGGAGCTGAACATAAGGAAGCAAAAGTATTCGCATTTGGGGATTATTTATCCTAGGAGAAAGATCATGGAAAAGAGAATTGCGCAAGGAGCTGCCCATCCATCGTTCTCGAGCGAAATCAGTGCGGCCCAATGTCCCATAAATGTCCTCCCGACCCTAGAGTTACGGCTTCGTGGACAATAGGGAGCCACGGAGTTATGTCTTTATTGTCTGGGGCCTCTGCCTCCCGTAATTAGTTTCGCCCTCAACAGGTGTGATGGATGAAGGCCTTCATTGTGCCGCCGTTCACTCACTCGGCAGGTTAACATGGATCAATGAGGGCGTATTTCAGGCTGGTTAACATTTGCATTAAAATAACCAAACTGGACACTAGATTCCAGAAATTTGCCTCATTGTTTTTGTTTTTGTTTTTTTGCATCTACCTTGGATGTAAGTGCAACTTTGAATAGTATAATAGTAATTTTTTTTTGTATTAATTGGTTCTAAATACATGGAAAATTCTGAAAAAAATGTTACAAAAATTGTTTTAATTTTTATTTTGGAGTATATCAGTTTTCTGAGAGAGACAGCGAGACAATGTGATGTCCTCATGTTAGTTCAAAATCTTTTCTGATTCTAATTTAATGAGTAATTGTTGCAGAAAAAGATCTGAATCATCATAAATTATTAAACATAAAGGATGGTTGCTTTGATATTTACTTTAATGTTATAATAATAATAATAACAATTATAACAATGATATAATAATAATAATATATATATAGTAATTTTGCGAGAGGTAGGCTTTATTTACCGATGATGATATTTAAATGGTTGATGTGAATATGGTTGTTTTGTATGATAATCCTCTTTATTTTACATTTAGACACACACACAAATAAACATCTAAACGATATTTAACGAAACACATAACATATATAAGCAGTAGCAGAAATTAACAGAAAATCTTGACAAATACATGGCATGGCATAAATTTTCCAGAGAATTCCGGCTTTTATTCAAAACGCAGACCGGAAGTTCAAAAATTCACATGTCTTTTCTGGTGGTATCTTTTGATTGGGGGGGGGGGGGTCAAGAAAATTGGAGGAAGTTCATTATGTAATTTTTAATTTAAATACGTTGAACTTTTAATTTCAGAGATACATTTGCGATTATATGTTGTTATGCGGGTAACTAACATTTACATATTTGTGCGAAGTCCTAGAAGGTCAGGACCATTACAAATTAAAAACTTGAAAGATGAAATTTCGTGAATTATTACATTTTTCCTTTCCGTAAGACGCGTGAGGGCCCCAGGTCCCTTGACAAATTTCCATATCTTACAGAGATACTAAGTATAAAATTAAAATTTAGATTAATATTAATTTAAAAAATTCCCTTCATTTAAAAACATGAAGATTATCTCCAACAAAGAGACTAAGAGATTATAAAAGTATAAAACAAATATGTGTTATTAAATCATAAATATAAAATTAGTCCATACAAATATAAATTCAAAATTTTAAAATTTCTGTTGAGTAGACCTAATATTTGGGCTGTTGTAAGTAATAATGTTTGTAAATATTATATTATGCAATATAATATTATATGATGCATAGTATCAAAATAAGAGTGTTAAACAGTTAAAATAAAATGAAAACAAGATGGAAGATTCAAAAGTAGTTGTAGTATAAAATACTATCAATGATACGCATCATGTATAAGTATAACTTTATTTATACATAAAAAGTTGGTACTTTCTTTGTTTAGTAATTGAACCTTGGTAACCCTAATATAGACAACTAAGAAAAAGAGTATATTTAAAATTTCTCCGTATTTCTGTCCAAAAATACAACCGTCTCTAAAGCTGAAAACAGAATACTGGGCATGAAAACAGGAAAAAAGCAAACTGTGGGAGGTGGAACTTGTCTTTTGCGCAAGCATAAGAACAATAATTATTTTTCATTGTGATACATCTCACAAAAACATCAAGGGAGGCATCTTAAGAGTGAAAAAAGGCGAGTCTACTTAACAAGGGAAAAAAAGAGAAATAAATTATTATTGTTATTATTGCTATGAGTATTATTCATGATTTAATTTTAAGTCTTCGGAAGGATAATAAGTCCTAAATTTTGAAACATGAACAATTGCAGTAGGTTTTATACTTAAATCATTGGGTTTGGTTATTTCATAATTTACATCAGAAGTTTTTTTGTACTATTTCATAGGGTCCTGATAAAACTGGGGATAATTTTCTTGGGATTCGCTGGGAATTTGGCTGATTGAATTCATCATAGATTACATTGTCAACACGTACAAAAGGAAAATGAATGGAACGAGCATCCTATTTAATTTTTTTCCCATGAAATTTTATGGTTTTTTCTTTTGCTAATTTTCTGGCTTTTTCAACTGGAGGGTAAAATTGATTCTGAGCTAATGGAGGTGTATATGGTAAACTGCCAAATAACAAATATGCCTGAGGGAATTTTGTGACTGATTGAGGTGTTAAATTATGCTCATTAAATACTTGTTCTAGAAGTTTTATCCATGGGATTTTGGTAGGAGAAGAATTTACCTTACATCTTAATTTAGTTACAATAGACTGATTAGAACGTTCACTTTTTCTATTTGTCTGTGGATGATAAGTAGTTAACAAATGTTTTTTATTGTAATTTCTCAATAAGCGTTTAAATCTAGATAAAGTAAAAGTGCCATTTCTATCAGTCAACAATTTAGTAGGTATTTTTATTTGGAAAAGTAGTTTTGCAATTAGTATTGGTGTTTGTTGTTTCACTTTTGGAAGGGAAATCCCAAACATAACGAGTTGCATGATTAGTTACTAAGCGGAGATATTTTTTAGTTGATTTAGAATTGTTAAACCCACTAACAGTATCACTGAGACTTGGTCATCATTTCTGACTTTTCATCAATTGATTTTCCACCTAATCTTTTCATTTAACCATCCGTTTTTTAAATTAAGATTAAAAAGTGCATTATTACTTCCTAATGTTCTTTTCCTTGGCAATGAATTTTGTGATGAAGAATATCTAATAAAAGAATTGATGCGAAGATGTTTGTTCATGTGAAAATTACTTTTATCTTTTCGTATTTTAAATTACTCTTAGTCAGAACCAAAGTTGTTTTTATCTTTATGTAAGCCGCAAAAATTAAAATATGACTATTTACAATAAAAAATAATTTACTCGTACCTATAAATAATCAAATTTTGACTAGATATTTTTGTTAACGTATAACTTTAAAGTAACATGAAGTTAATTGGAATTGAACCACATGATCATTCACCTCATTCAAGTGACGAAGATGACACCTGAACTGGTGCTCCCCTTTGCCAAACTACATCAATGGGAGGACGTTGAGCTTCAACACATTTAACGCGTGACTCTATACGGTGCAGTTTTATTGGCGAGTGAGTGAATATTAACGTCGCAATGTTCAGCTATACACGAGGGCTTTGGGTGATGGACCTCGTAATTTGGAACCATGGTCAAGTGATGAAAACGACACATGAGCAGTCACCCTCCTCTCCTAACTACCACACCACACCAACGGGAAGACGTTTGAGCTCTTGACAGATTCAACGTGCATCACTCTCCTACACGGTGGGTCTTCAGTGTTACTGGGCTCGAACTCATGACATGCCAGCCACGATCCTATACCTTGACCACTAGGCTACCTCGGCCTCAGGATTTTTTGTGGTTCCAGAACTCAAAATCACGACTCACTGACCACGAGCTCGTGCCCATGACCACTTGGCTACTGTGATCACTATACATGGCGAGAAAATAAGTCTAATTAATAGTTATAATCTAAGTTGTAATACATGCCCGAATTATAGTGTGACCAGTGATTTTGTTTGACAGTGACCCAAAATCTTCTAAGGCCACACCAAATTAACAGCATTCTATTCAGAGGTGGAAAGATTCAAGGTACATAAAGTACCATGCTTAAGGAATTCAACAGTATGCTTAAGGTATCTCAGGGGTGTTAATTTTGTCTCGAAAGCTAAAAATATAAACTATTTTCGATTAGATTCATTTCTTTGAGGTTAAAATTAAGTAATTCGAATCTTTTATGCACATTATTTATAAAGGAACGAGGCTACAAAAAGTGTAAAATATAAATATATAGTTAAAATTTTAAAAATTATAAGCATATGAAAATAAGAAACATTTCTGTTAGAAATATTAAGTTTTACGTTACGCATGATATTTTTTAAAATAGTAGCTCTAATTACAAGTGATAAGTTGATTTAAAAAGTTCAGTATATCTTTATTTCACTTTAGCTATTTTTATATAAATGGAATAAGGAATTATATTCTTTAAAAAATAAAAAAAATTACATCTTTAATTTTTTAAACTTCAATATTTTTTAAATATTTTGAAATACAAAATATTTATAATACTAAAATTAGGTAGGGTTTAAAAAGTATGATGCATTTTATAATTCTATAAAGTTTAATACTATTTTAGAAAACAGCATGCGCAACTTAATATTTACCTAAAATTTATTACAGAAATGTTTCTTATTTTCATATGCTTATAATTTTAAAAATTATGATTATATATATTTTAAACATTTTGCGCTTTTTCAAACTTCATTTCTTACGAATTAATGTGTAAAAGAATCGAATTATTTAATTTTAATTTCAAAGAGTAATATGTATTTGAAAATTGTTGATATTTTCAACTCTCAAGGCAAAATTAACACCTTTGAGAGCCTTTAATAATTTCTTTTATAATATTAATATAGTGCATGTATACTTACAGCACACACACACACAAGTTATTTTTCTTTTCTTTCGGAAAACGTCATTTTAATATTCAGTATTGTCCTCCAAGGCACAAGAAAACTAATTATGGAAATCTTAGCATTTACTGTGAATACAGAATAGGGAAACAAATAATAAGTTTTACTTTCATTTTAAAATAAAGGATTTTTAGATTTTTAGAATGCTTTTAGATCAACTCTCTAAATTATGATTAATATATTTAAGTAGAAGCTTCTTTTCATGTTTAGGAAAATTTTGTTTGACAATTTTTACGGAGAAAATTTGTTTTAGTGGATAGTGATATCTTGTTTACTAGTGAATTCGTGTGGTTTCTATTAACTTTTGAATGACTTTGCCCAGAGAATTTTTATATTGCTTCACATTTTAGAAAAAATCGCAAGTGAAATAATTTTACCAATAAAACTATTGCTTAAAAATAGTTATGTTACTTCAACCGTCAGAATTTTTTTGAAACTTATAAGAACATTGTTTTATTCAGTTAAGTTATTTCGTTCTCAAGATTTACGCTTCCTTATCGCTGTTTGGATACCATTGAACATTTTTTAAGCAATTGTGCTCTATAGGAGCAGTGACATTTTCGAATCGTTTCTCCAGAACATTCTTCAAGAAAATAAGGAAGTAAAACGACCCTTCTTCTTTTTCTTCATTTAATTCGGGATGTCTCACTTTCTTTTAAGGACTGCAACACATTCTCCACTTTTCTTTCTTTTACCACTATTTTTTGATCCTCTCTCTTCTCGAGTAAGAAGACACTTTGTGAAATGAGGTTTCGCAGCGGACTCGAAGAATTGCCCCGGGGATCTGTGGGGTCGCACGTGACTCCCCTTTAGGTGACATCGATTTCTGCGCTGTTTCGCCCCCAGATAACACAGGGGGAAGTTGTTTTAACGGCACACGCTTCTCGCACCAAGGTAGGAATTTTTGTTCCAAAAAGTTCTTCTGGGGTGGTGCAGGGAGTCTTTAAGGGAGAAATTCTCCAGAGAAACATTTCAGAATGTTTGGGGATGCGCCACAAAGAGCCAGACATATTTAATCATAAGAAAACAAACAAGACAAATACAAGTGTACCCATAGAAAATAATTATTGATGAGGTAGTGTCATGGTACTCATCTGAAATTTTTGCCTCTGACTTTTATTAGTGTTTAAAAATGTGTGTTAAAATATTGTCAAAGCAATTAAAATAACAAAAAGGTATGGCGACAATTAAAACGAGAAAATGTGAATAACATTCTTAATATTATATAATTTTGGAATTTCTTTCATAATTTACACACTTTTTTGTGTATTGAAAATATTTACAAAAAACTATTATTAATGTAATGCCAAATAAATTGAGTGTTTAAAAAAAGAGTTAAAATTTTGACGGAGTCGACAAATATTAGTTGATAGATTAGCTCAAATATTCAGTATTTTCTTTATAATTTATCCTTTAAAACCGAAAAACATATCTAAATAGGAAATAAAAAGTTTAGATATAAGATTATCTATCAGATTATCATCAGATCTTCGTTAATTAAGGCATATTCTTTAAAGTGATACATTATTTTATCTTTACAACATTCAAATAACATAATGTTTTCGGACTATGTAATTTTTTATGCAATTTTTGTTTGTTTGTTTCCTATTGACTTTAAAATATTTTTTTAGACTCAAAGATTGATCTATTCAGAGCAACATAAAATCTACATGGCTTAAGAAATCACATAAAGATATACGCATGCACCCACACAACTCAAAAACTGCATTTTTTAACTTATTTTTACGCGCACCTCCTTTTTCGAATAAACTTGAAATGTACATTTGAAATGATCTTTTTTTTTTGGAAATTATTTATTTAAGGTATTTTCCTCAGCTTTTTGAACAATGATATTATTCTAGAACTACAAACCTAACGAAAAGAAAAGAAAGAGCGGGAGACCAATTCTGCGCCATGGTATAGTATTTTCCCAAGCACTTCGGTTTCATCTTCCCTTTCATATGACGCACGAGGCAAGCGATTTGTCTTGAAAAGAATTCAGAATGCCCATGAGATCTTTTACGCTCTCTGTAACATATTCAACGAAGATCGTAGCATTTCCTTCAGAAATAAAAGTAGGTCCTGAGAAATGAAGCAAGCACCGCGCTGATTTTACAATCAAAGTGATTCATTTTTCAAATATATTTATTCAAAAGTCATACCTAAAGAAGAAAGGGACAAAGGCAGCAAAACAATCTGTGGCAATAATTAACATTGATTCATTTTAGTATGTCGAAAGCTGTGTGAATGCTCTAAATCAAGGGTCGGCAACATTGTCACTGCGGTGGGCCAAACCAATCTACCAATAGGATTCAGTGTGCCACACAGTATTACATATTTGAAACAATTCAATTCCCCCAGTAATGCTTCCGGAGTTAGGGAATAGAGGTTAAAATACAAATTTAGAGTTTTATTATACATTAATTATGCTTCTTTAAAGATTAAAATAAGAAATAAAAAACAAAATATAAGTGTTCTTCCAATACATCAAAATACATCGCCTTAAAAATTTGCTCATCAAGAAATAATTGTGGGATCTTAACGAAACTTTGCATGAAGGTACATGTCGTGTAAGTATGCAAATGATTAGAAATGCAGCGTACGCATTGCGTGATTCCACTAGAGTGCGTTGAATTACGTTTTCCTTGAAGTGTAAAACAGGTAAGCAGAGTTTTTTTGAGTGTACTTAATCTAACGCTGAGGGAGACATGCCATTACGCCGTCATCGAAAACGATATGAGCAGCTGTTAGGGTTCGAGAGTGGAAGAATCATCGTGATGAAGGAAGCTGGGTGGTCAGCTCGGCGAGTAGCTCGTCAATTAGGGCGTTCTGGTTTGACTGGGAGGAGGTGTTGGGACCAGTGGGCAGATGAAACGTCCTTTACACGGCGATCAGGCTCAGGACTCTCTCGACAGATCAGTTGTCAAAAAGACCGTCACATCATATGACACGAACAAGTAGAGCCGACTGCCTCATTGGCCGCTGTCCAGACCCAGGCAGTACCTTCACTACGGTCCCTTGTGTCTTCACGAACCATCGCGAGGCACAGGCTGAAGGACATTTGGTATAGCGGCGCCCATTACGTGTGCTACTAATGATATCCTACCACCGGCGCCTCGGTTTGGAGTAACGTTGCTCACGATAGTATTGAACTGCAACGGCATATAACCAGGTCGTCTTCAACTACGAATTTAGATTCAATTTCAGCAGCGATGACATTCGTGTTCGTGTGTAGAGGCCCCGTGGTGAACGCCTCAATCCTGTCTTCGCTTTACAGCAACACATCACTTAAACAGCTGGTGTGATTGTATGGGATGCCATAGCTTTTGATACTCGGTCACCCCTAATATTGATCCATGGCACAATGCCAGCCCTGCAGTATGCCATGACATCCTTCAGCCACATGTGTTGCCACTCATGGCAGGGCCGCCATGAGCCATTTTTCAACAAGACAATTCTCAGCCACACACAGCAAGGATGTCATAAGACTGTCTCCTTCACATTGCCACTTTTCCCTGGCCTGCTAGATGCTGTAGAGCATAAGTTCTCAACATGGGCGATAACGCCCCCTTGTGGGCGTTTGAAGCTTTCAGAGGGTCAGTAAAAGACCCAAAGAAAATTAGGGGGCGTTGAGATGTCATGGAGGGGCTAGTACATGTTAGCCAAATATAGTCTAAACATATCTAAAATCACGCTGATTATGTATTAACAGAAGTAAACTTTAATACTGTTTACCTTATGTTGTGATTGTATGTATTTAAATCCCATCTACATACCATGCACTAAAATTCACGTATTTTGATAGTTCGGGAAGTGGATTAGAAACTTAAAGATTATATTACATTCAGACCTACATTAAATTCAAAGATATAGTGCACGTGTTGCCTTTGTCTATAAGCTGTAAGAAAAATGCTTAGTCCACTGCTTTCCTTTACGTATATTATCCAGGAAACATAATTAAATATGTTACCTAGGAATTAACCTGTGATTCCTTAAAGACTGAAACTGTCAATTTATATTTATTTTTAAAACAAAAGTTTATTATGAATTATTTCGTGTCATCAAACCCCCTGCTTTTCTTTATAACAGGTAAGCTAAAAATTTCATTCCACTCCTTTAAATGAAGAAATTCCGTATCGTTTCAATTACAACAGAATATATAATATTATACATTTAATATATTTGTGGCAGTAGCTATTTCAGATTCGCAAGTAAAAAAAAAAATCAGGGCTTTAGAAAACAATTAAATGAAAAAATATATTCTATTAGTAATATAATATTTTAAAAAATTTAACTCTTCTTTTCACTATGTATTATGTACACTCTTATTTCTCTAGAGTGGGAGGTGGCGGTATCGAAATATTCACAAAAAAAGGTAAGGAATCTATGCTTTAGTTTAGAGTTTTAACCAATCGAGCATATCTGGGATCATATGGGACGCCAAGTTGGACACTCTACGAGTTTGATCGAACTATAGGCGCGTTTACAACAACTGTGGAACGGTATATCTCAGGAGATCATACGGATCTCGTATGTCTCATTGCTCTCGTATCGCATAGTGCATTCGAGCCAGAGGGGGTCCAGTAGAGTACTAAACCTTCCGTTCATTTGTACTTTTTTCTGCAATAAATGATTCTTTTTTGATTTTCTAATCACTTACTTATATCAAAGTAGTACTTACGTATGTAAAATTTCGTCACATTTTGATGACGTTTTCTTGGTACTCAAATTTTTATGGCAATGAGTGTACAAAAATTAAAATTTTAATGCAGATCTTATCTCTGCAAAGCTCTACTTCAAATCGCAATATTCAGGGTATAATTAATGAATTTCAATTTGACACATGATTTTGAATGTTCAGCTGATAGATATCTTCTATGTGGCCTCAAAATACATTTCATATGAGAAAATTTTTTATTCACATATATATGCAGGACCAAAAACGGAAAAATCAGAACATACATAATTTTCTTGAAACAATTAAATTGCTTCGTCAATGATGTACAGAAATTGAAAATAGCTGTCGAATTATTGATAGTTATCTTCGAGATACTTTTATAATTTCGTATATTTTGCTTTCAATAACCCTGAAGATTTTTTTTCGCGATGCAGTACTGAGTTATGCTTCATTTTACAGGAATCACACAAACTAGACACACGTAGATTCATCTGAATCCTTTTAAGGCAAAGAATTGAAAGTAAGAAATAATCTTTACGCGCGAGGCGTAGAGAGGAGAGACAGAAAGATTTTATTTGATATTATAATTTCGTAGAGTGCCACTGAGAACTGATCTGTGTGACACATGTGGCAAGCATGCCATAGGTTGCCCATCCCTGCTCTAAATCATGGTGATTCAAATAAAAAATGTGATAGTAACATACCAGAAAACTACCCAATTTTTTTAAAAAAAATAGTATTTTATTTCATAAAATTTTGACATGAACAAACTTTATTATTATTTTTTATTTGGCTAAATTTATTAATTAGAAAACGAATTTCATATACATTGTTGATTAAATTGATTTGTAAACTTTGTCTTAAAAGGGTTCAAAATGTAAAATTTAAATTCTAACTCAAACAGAAAAAAATAAGGAGATAATGCAAACAATTTTTAATTTATGTAAAATAATCGATATACTCGTATTGTAATAGTGTATTACAAACATCACTGTAGTAAATTATAGCTAGTGCATTAGTTAATGAAAATCAAAAAACGACATCGTAATCTTACTATTTTTAAATATTCATGTTGGACAATAGCTCTGAAAAAAAAGAGAAATTAAATAATTTCTTTATCAAAACATATGTAACTTGGTAACCATACATGATTTCTGTGATGGTCATTTTCATTACATATTTTCAAAATCATTCATAAGCCCATCAATTTCTAACGCATGAAAAAGTGGAAGTTTTTTGTTCCTCCACTTCATAAATATGTTTTATTGCCATTTTTATCAGTCAGTTCTTTCCTCCTGGGGAAAAAATTCCCGCACAACTCTCTGCATTTTCATGATGAGTAACGAAGACATATTCATCCATATTCTTAACAGGAACCAGAACCTTTCCTTTCGTTCAATGGCTTCATTTGCTTTTATGACTTGTAAATCTATGCGCATTTCAAATTCCACATTCTCCAATCGTTAGAAAATTCACACGCATTAGAAATAGGATTGGAGCACACGAGAGCTGAAATGTTTCATTTCATTTCTGACAATGAAGGCACTTAAGAGTTTTGAAAAAGGAATGAAGAATAAAATCTACATCCTTTTTGAGAGAGTTGTAATTTAAAATACTCCCCCATTTGTTAGAAATGAAGTATGCGAGAAGAGAAACATGTGTTTCTCTATCTCTTTCTCTCTCTTTCTCGTGATTTTTTTAAAAAAAAATATTCTCTCTTTAATACATATCACACGCAAGATTCATTCTGTTTAGTATTATGTCAATAATAGCTGTTTTTCACTAAAAATAAAATTCATAAACTTTTTTAAAGTTCTGAGAAATTATTTTTTTTAATGGAAAGCTCGTGTTTGACTTGTCTCAGTACGTATATTTAGAAAAAGAAGAGTCAGGAAGTCTTTGGATCAGCTTCCACATTTTAAAGACGAAAGCAAGTTTTAAAAAAATCATGTATTTCCTAAATATATTTAAAATAGTAAGATGGGAATAAAATCCCCGTGCATTTGATTTTTTCACAGTTTAAAAAGATTTTAAATTTTATTAAAAAATCTTTTTATATATAAAAAATGTTTTTTAAGAACAATTTTTATTCACATTCAAAGAGTATAATTTGAAACAAACTTTATAATTAGATAACACATGAAAGAATGTATTCTGAACTATTCAATATAGTTAAAATATTGCATGTAAAGTCTCCGAGTGTCTTTTATTTAGTGTTTATCTAGTATTCTCTAAGGCGAGTAGATATTCAATAATAAATGCTAAGAAATCAAATGTAATAAAATCAATTAAGTAGCATATTCATAAACAGAAAATGTTTGACCAAAAATCAAAATACAGTCACATGTTTCTAAATGAATTATAATTCAAAATCACATGAAATTCGAAATCCAGAGTAAAAATTTCACTTGTAGAATTTTAAGAATAATGCTCAAATTACAGGAAACCACCAAATGGCGCTTCACAATAACGAGAAATAAGAGAAGGGTATGTAAGGAATGGTAGCAAAGACGTAAATTTGTTCACAAGTGTTTGAGGATGCACAAGGAAGAGTTTTTACGCGGTAGTATTTTTCCGGAAATGTGGGCGTACTCATATGGAAGTGTCCGAGGAACTTGAAGTTGCCAAAAGCTCCCTCTCTAGGCTTTGATAATGATTTCAAAATGAAGGGAATGTCATTAGACGCTAAAATACAGCTCACCTGCGAGTTACAACGTCGTATGAAGATTGGTATTTGGCAATAACTGGCAAAAGAAGCAGATGGAGCACGGCATCCGACCTATCTCGTCAGCTACCTGTAGTCACGGGTACTACAGTTTTAAATCAGACCATGTATAGACGTTTGAGACATATTGGTCTATGTACTTGCAGGCCTGTCAGCGTATTTCGCTCGTGGCCACTCATTGTCGCCGGAACATCGCCACAGTGGGCTTGTGTGATGTTTTCTGACATCTAGCTTTAACATGCAGTCTCTTTCACGTCGGATTTTTAAATGGAGAACGCCAAATACCCTTTACTACCAAGACAACATTATTAAACGGTATCGTTATTTGGGTGAAGGATTGCGGGTTTTGGTGGGGGAATTATACTGGGTTCCAGAACAGATCTGTATGTTCAAATTGTAACCATGGCAGGCTAAATTTATCGGGACATCATTCTGAAGCAACACGTATGTTCATTTAAGGGTGCATTGAATATATAATTTGTGTTTATGGATGACAGCGCCTGTTCTCACCGAGAAAATATCGTAAGTGAATGCCTTCAAGTTGAGGATGATACTCGTGTGGAATGGCGAGTATACTCACTTGAATTGAAACCGATAGAGCATGTGCGGGACAGGCTTTGCCGACGAGTTGCAGCCCCTTAACTCCCTCCTACATGTGTGTCGTAACTTCGGAAAGCTTTTAGTGCTAAGAAGAATAATTTTACCCATGATAAGCTTGATAATTTGACATTCAGCATGCGTAAGCGTTGTACAGACTGTATTTCATGGCATGGAAAACATACAATGTATTATCCACTATACCAACCATGTAATATTTAGTCCTTGTGAAGGAAGAGTTTTTTTTTTAAAAATGTCCCATTGAGCAAAAATTATAGTGTTTATGAATGGTTTAATATACATACTCCATCGTGTTTGTTCCATATTTTTTGTTTAATATATGTTTAATATATTTGTTTTGTTGTTCAACCTTTACTTGCCAGATCTGTCACTATCCTTAATTTATAGACATAGGTGTATATCTATCTTCACTTTAACTAAACAACTTTTTTATGGATTACTCAAGCATCTTTGATTCCACTAAAGCAATAATATGTAATTTGAAAAATATCCATCGTGTCATTACGGTCTTTCGTGATGAGACTTGAGAATTTAAAAGAGTGGATTGTGTGTGTTAGTGTATTGTCTTTATTTATTCATGATTGAAATTTATGACATTTTGTATTAAAAGCCAGAACTGAATGGAATGTTTTATTTACAAATTTATGTAATTTTGTTTCATAGGGGGTTTTGAATTAGATTTTTTTTGTTTTACACGAGTAATTCTACTGCATAATTTAAAAGAGATTTTACTCATTATATTATGTTTTGTGCAACGCAACTGGGATAGTAAAGACATTAAATATACAGGACGATGAGTTTTAACTAAGTTATGAAGTGTTTCCTTTGTATGAAGATGATGAGGACATGAAAAAAAGAATTCACTTTATTTTAGAAAAAATAGTGGTTATTTTTAAGACTATCGATTTTACCAGCTGAGTAGAAGCATCAACATTTCGTTGCTAAAATGAATTATAGATGTTATGGTAAGGTAACATATAATCACATTGAAAAAGTGTGGGCTGCATCTACACGATGCTGGGTGTTTTTGGTCTGCTAAAATGAGTCCCAGGGAAGTCTTGATTAAATGCTTTATTTACACTGCATGAGGCAGTAGAGCAATGACCTTACTCTGAGCATGCTTAATTACGGAGTGTCTGAAAAAGTGGTTTACATCATACGGGGTGGGGGGTGACGTCACTCCACCCCAGCGCCGTTCAAAGCATGGCTATTTTCCCAACATCCTTCCACATTTGATATTCGGGGAGAGTATCAAGCCTATAAAAATTATAGTTAAACAGATCTAGTCTACCAGATGAAGTATACTTCTTTGTAACTTCATTAGGTACTGCGTGACATTTGCACTCTATTTTGAATTTTTGATTCCCCCTCACCTGCAACTTTCTCCATTACACAATTTTCATTTGCACGAATCTTTAAACGATATACATGTCATGCTGGTCGCAGAACTCTCCCATGTTGCGTTTTAAGTTTGACAGGGCGAATTTAACCGTCTCGACCAGGGATCAGTTCGATAATTTTCGATATTGGTCAAAACAAACGTTTTTTTTATTGTTATCTCCGATCAAAACTATTTCTCCAATTTTTCATTAGATTTTTGTGAATTAGTTTACTTCAATTCTATCTTCTAAACCACTGTCTAAAATCATTACAAAGTTTTCGTTTATATTTTATTCTTTTTGATAATTTTTACTATATAATTCTTCAATACCTCAGACTCTGTAAGAGTTTATTTCTCCAAGACACATTGCAGTTGTGAGATGAATCAATTCTCGAGGATCTTCGGATACATATGTTAAATGTCTACAATTAATAATTGACTCACAATCATTAATTGTATTATAGTATTGAATTCTTCATAAGTTAGCGTACATTTACCTAACGTACGTTGTAAAATTATTTCACAATGTTAAGTGTCTGCATCTGATGAGATAACTTTACGAATAGTCAATTTTTCTCATTAAGAACAATGGGGTTACCAGTATCCTTGAGTTAAACGTTGTCTTTTAACCAATACATCACAGCAAATGAATCGCCAAACTGCACACAAAATCAACCTCATCACCTTAATCGATTGTAAGAGCCATTGGATGATCCACTGTCCCTAGCTGAGCTGAAACTACTAAAGAAAAGCTAAAATTTCTTTTATCAGCAATACTAGAATACTGCCCATCATCTGATTCTTCAACTTCTAAAAAAATGAGTCGCATATCTTCAACATGCATACGACCAATGTCATTGATTACATGACCTTTGGAAATCTTCACCATATTTTAGGTTTAGGAAATTCATTTGGTTCAATACAAGCAATGTCAAAGAAGCCATGAACTTTAAGTATAACCATATGATTATCGAAAATTTGAGATTCTAAAGATTCAGTAGTCGGATTTTTAATATATGCTATTTGTAACTGGACAGGATAAATTTGATGTGGAGAATTTAATTAAAAGCTTTGCCTTTGCATTCTTAAATACCTATACTCTACAAAATATATCAGCAAGCTTCCGTTGTGATATACTGTATGTTTGTTCCTGTTTTCAGATGCTCATTTTTGAAAGTCCATTCTGTAGACACTGCATTCGTATTTAAACATTCCAAAAAAGCAGTTAATTTTCTTGAACAATGACATCTTTTGGTATTAAAGTGATATACGGGCTGTCACCATCTCTCAATTTCAGGCCAAAACTTTCAGTTCTGTTGACTAATTCTGCATCATTAATTGCTTTGAAGGAGTAAATGCCCTCATCTTCCAAAGTTAAATAAGTAATGTAAAGTTGATTCGACTTGGAAAAAAAATTTCAATTAGGAATAAACGGGCACCGTTTGTGCATCAAGTTATTTGAGTTTCAGAGTTGCCATCTGCTTTGTAACGTAAAACTAGGTCATCATTTATCGAAAGCTGGCTCTGCTTCTACAGCCCCTTGTTGTAACTGTAATCCACAAGATGTTGATCTGGGCCTCCCTGCTAACAATGGAACGCCCAGATATAAGATTCGTGACGACGCATTTAAATTCACCGATGTTGTACAGCGGACTCATTTTTGAGACGAGCACGCTACTGCCACCTATATAACGGCGAGTATCATGTTCGACCCTTTGACCATCCAGGGTCCAGCAGATGGTGGAATTTTCTTTCTTAGAGACTCCTCATTTTAATTCGACAGGGAAGCCTTCCAAGGCTGTCGCATCTTCAGGTTGAGGACTGAAGAACAGCGAGTCTTAATCTGCTTTCACGAGCAGAATAAGACAGTCTGAA
Source organism: Trichonephila clavata (assembly GCA_019973975.1). Lineage (NCBI taxonomy): Eukaryota > Metazoa > Arthropoda > Arachnida > Araneae > Nephilidae > Trichonephila > Trichonephila clavata. Next base: position 179,822 of record BMAO01033057.1, read on the forward strand.
TCCATCCTTAGAAAGGCTGAGGTGATTGATAGATCACTCTGCATTGCTTATTCAACGGGATCATCTGTCTTTCGGAAACTATCTTGAGAGCCAAATCCAGTTCGGGTGAGTTGCACTATTTTCTCTCCTTGCATCCCTTTACGAAGAAAATTTATCAAATGCTCTAATGAGCGAGTGTTCGGTGACAATTCATGGTTCTGGCTTCTATTTCATACCAGTAATATTTCTTCGGGAAGGCAGCTCTGAACTATCAATATCAGGAAATCTCCATGCTTCTCCTTTCTTCCTAAGCTAACTCTCTAAAACAAGTAATTTGCCTTCTAATTCATCATACAGATATCTCAGATATGTCTTGGACCGTCCTTTTACCGAGTTTTTTATTACTAGCTCTAGTAAGCCTCTCATATAAATTTAAACCAGCAAATCGTCTCATCCAAAACGCTCTTTTAACTGCTCTGTTGCTTTCGACTGATTTTATTGTCTTCCGCAATTGAACTGTCCTCGTGTATTTTCTTGAACTGGATTTAAAAGGCAAAGAATTCTTTTGGTTCACCATTAAATTTTTTCAATTCTATCTTTGGTAATTTGAATTTCCTTTTTTCAACTTCACTTGGCCGTACAGCTTCTTGTAATCTATTTTCAAATCTAAAACAGTTTTCAATATTTCTGTCACTATAATTTTCTGCTTCTTTGAAATCTTCAGAAAATAATTAATCGCCATTTTCCTCTCTAAGTAATTTGTGCAATTGTAGTAGTTGGAAGTTTTCTAGTCTCTGGAACTTGTCAGCTATATGAGTTTTTAATACGGAGAGTTCCTTTCGATCCGCATCTTTATTCAGTTAATTTTCAATTTTTCTAAAACTAAAGGTTAAAAGGCTTGCCTAAGACCTTTCCTATTCGCTTTCAATTCATTAAGAGTTCATTTTAAGTCAGGGAAATTCTAATAAACTCAAAAGTTCATTTCCCGAAAGCACCCGTCCAACCAAGGGTACCAATTCTGTTAGGTAAGATAACATATAATGAAATTCAAAAAGTGTGGGCTGCATCTACCCAATGCTGGGTGCTGTTGGTCTTCGAAAATGAGTTCCAGAGAAGTAGATTAAATGCTTTATTTACATACACTGCGCGAGACAGTAGAGTAATGAATGACCTTACTCTCTGCTTGCGCAAATTCGGAGTGTAAGAAAAAATGGTTTACATCATAGGGGGGGGGGCATGAAGTCCCTTCACCCCAGCGCCGTTCAAAGCACGGCTATTTTCACAACAATAGGATAGCTTGTCAGAACAGAGCTTTTAATATTACCAATTCGATTGGAATTAAAACGTACCTTTCTGTGCTTAACTTAGAAATATTTGAGATTTAATTTCCACGTACTGAGGAACTTTTGATCATTAAGATGTCTAAATAAGACGACAAATGAATTTGGTCATAATTAAGGCAATAATCAGATTAATATTTCTATAATTAATAAACAACTAACATACAGTTACCAAGTTAAATATAATTGCTATAATATTTTAATAAATTGAAAGTTATAATTTGCAAATGTTTTTTCAGAGATACACATTTAAATTACCGTTTTGAAGATGTGTTTATTTACTTAGCCTAATAATAATCCTAAAGAGAAAATTCGTAGTATGAAACGTAATGATTAATTAGGCGAGGATTCTAAGAGAAAGTCCTCTCCAAGTCTTCCGAGATCGTATGAATATATTATATCAATGTATGTGCTGTTTTCTCCTTTCCTAAGTCTGTAATCCAACGTAATAAACGAAAGCGCTGACATTTCTTCCGCCCTCAGGCAATTGGTGCTCTCTGTCTGTCTTGGGCCCATTCATAATCCCTTTCCCGGGGCGCAAGAAAAAGGAGGGCCCTTATTAGTGGGAATCTCATTAAACCGAGTGGAATTCCAGAGGAGCGTTAATTGGACGCCTTCGCGAGTGGTCTAATTAGAATGACATTACGGGGGTGGGAGGGGTGTTTCTGCAACTAGAAAAACTTCTTCAATTGGCAGTTGGAAATGTATTGAATAAATTCATTCGATTTGGGTTAAATGTTTTTATTTTTATTTTAAGAGCAAGATGTATTAGAAAGGTTAAATGAAAATTGGATCGCAATTAAGTGTACTATTAATAATATTACTACGATATGTGTTTTCCCACAGAGATAAAAATGAAGATAAGCTAAATGAGTTAGTTTAAAAAGCAACATTATAGTCATAAAACATTCGCAGAACAATGTTTTATGAAATAAATATAGTGTTAAGTTTAAATGAAGAAATAAAGTCTTAAGTTTTTCTGTATTGTAAGTGAATGCAGTTTGTGATCTATAACAATTTTAGACAATGTTATTTCTTTTCATTGTGTTTGTAGATGTTTTATTGCCCACGTAAGCAACTATTTCACCATGTTGAAGCTACAGCTGGGCAATGTGTCATATGATAGTGTAAGTACTATCACGTTGGAAAATTTCTTTAAATTGTTAAGAGTATAGTATCTGGCAACGCATAGTGTTGCCGCAGCAATTTTTTGCCTCAACTTTACTGTTTTGATTAAGAATTTTGTTTGTTCGAAAGGCTTCAGGTGGGAAGTCATAATAATAAATGGAATTGATTTAAAACTGAAAAGATTTAAATTGTAAAAATAATTTGATACGTCCACTAAATGAATAACCAAACCAAGGTCTAAATGTAAACTAGAGTAATTTAGTGTGAAATTAAGTGTACGAAAGTGCTAGCTTTGATTATTGATTATTTTTAAGTGTCATATTTTGAAGCTACACAAGGACTACTGGTGACGGATCTCGCATGAACCTCGGTCAAGGAACAATATGCCACTTGAGCAAGTTTCTCTCTCCACAACCCTAACCTGAGGACTCCGAGCCTCGACAGATATAATGTAGATCAGTCTGTCTGGTTACTGCTTTCACAAGAGACTGTTTCAAATGTAATCATTTATTTAAAAAATTAGTTTTTCTTTTAGAAAGTATACAGTAGGTCTATTTAGAATTTTCTGATTTGTGTGCTTATGCTTTTCTTACTGTTCAGCAATAAAAAAAAATATGTGTTTAGCGAAAATTGCTTTTGAGAAGAGTTTTTTCCGTTGTACAAGGAAAAAAATTCATAAAATAAGCTCTGATCACAAGAAAATATTTGATTTTTTGGTGGGTAATTTCCTTAAATATGTTGAGAGATAATTATGTATTACATTGCAGCGGCGCCTCTTTCTACAAGTCGCAAACAACAATGGACAGGAATTAAAGCCCTTAACGATTGCCCCGAATTGGGATTCCTTTCGTCTCAGTTGTCTAAGGCATGCACGACGTAGCTTCGGACCGGTACGTCAGTGGATCAAATAAACACTCTTACCAAGGTCAACAGCTTGTCGCCGAAACATAAATGACAAAATAACACTGAGCAAAAATGAAATTGTTTCCTAGAGGAAAGTATAGAATTCTGAATTAATTTAACGTGCTGAACATGAATATCTCAATGAAAATACTTGATTGACTGTCGTTGCTGAGACATTTAAGTTTTTAGTTTTCTGTATTGTGATGATTATCTAAAATATAATGCAATGTATTTGTGCAATCCGTTTCCGGAGGAAATAGGATGAATTGTTTTCAAACGAGGAAATGGTAGACATATTGTTCTTGATCGTGGATGGAGCTGTGAATTGTCGTAGGCATGCCGATGATGGTTACACTAGGAATATTACCCAAACTAGCAATTTCCACATCTCACGACCTTCGCATGTGAAAGCAGAAGGTTACCTTAGACGTGTTCTTTTTCAAGAGGTACAAGGAATCGACAGAGAAGGACAAGGGCACTTGGCATTGAGGAGGTGGTTTTATACCGGGTAGAAAAAAATCCAAATGTAGTACTCGAGAGACTGTCAGGACCACCGGCCCCTTCTGGTCATAATTTCGAACACCTTTTATAATACAACCTTTTCAATAAAATGTTTGAATACAACCTTTCAATAAAATGTGTTGATGTTTCTCTTCTCTTTCCCTGCTTCCATGCACCATAGCTCGCAAATACGGCATTTGCTACTCTGAATTCCTATGAGACTTCAAGTCACCTAAGTATTTCTTACTCACCCAGCAAGTTTGTCGGTCTGGTAACGAATCACTATGCATATGTTTTAGAATACTGCAAGGGAAATATGAAGTTTTTATTTGAAAAATATTCTAATGCAATGAAATGTAATTGACCTTGGATATCATACGAATTGAATATGGTATATGTTTTGCGGAAGTTTTTGGGCAAAAGTTGTAAAAATAAATCTTATTTAAGGCATGCAGTCATATTCCTGCACATTAGAATATGATTAAATGTTTTATTAGTACTACATCGTTCTTAGCTGCACAACGACATTTTGCTGTATAGCTTGTTATTTTTAATGTAGTCTGTATGCACATAAAATATTACCATTTCTCACAATTTCTTTAATTTACAACTATAACTCAAATAAAATGTTATAAATTTAAAACATTTGATACTATTTCACATTTACATAAGATTCTGCAAAATTTCGCGAAATTATATATCATGGAATGCATTACTCTTTTTCTCTTACTCAAGCTCTTAGCTCTTAAATGCTAAAGTATTTTTTCAAAAAAAGTTTAATAGAATGGTTTTTAACCCACATCCATGAGCTAAAGTGTTTTAAACTTGATTACACTTGGGCAATTTTTTAAATCGTTTGATATTACATGAGTTGAAGGATATAGTAGCTAAGAAAGTAAGTTTTATATTTTATTTTAATTTCAATCTCCAAAAGCCTCCGAGGAAATTTTTCATTTAAAAGCGCATCAGTTTATACAGAAACTTTTAGTAACCTTAAGGATATACTTCATATTTAAAATTAAAGTAAAACAATAAATAAAAAGGTTTTGCGCTTTAAACAAATACCCTTGGGAAAAAGCAACATATTTCTTAATACATTAAAATAAGCATTAAGTTCTAGTTATTGATGGCCTTTTTGGTTAAATCTTAAAACAAAGTCGATTTCTTTGTCTCAAAGGACTCGTAAGTTTAATGTAAGCTTCATTAAACTATGAATCTTCTGTGAATTTTCCAAAATCTCTGAAAACGCAACAAAATAATCGCAATAAGCATGTTATTAAAACTAATTTATTGCTTAGAAAAGTATACCACTGGAGTTTAACTTAAATAACTCACTTTGGTAGTTACAGCTTGAAAAAATTCGAAAGAAGATTCGTGATACTTAGGCCTTCTAGCTATAAATCACTAATTCTTCGAAATTGACTCTCAGAAAGATCACGGTGAATACGTAACCCCTTACGCTTTAATATAGCGTTGTGCTCAAAATAGCACCTTCCTGTATTCTTTAAACCTCAGAGAAAATGAAACTTTTTAGAAACCAATTTTCGAAACTTGTCGTTTGATAAAAGTTTGTCAGATCTTTAGTATTGCGTCTGAGCTTAAAATGTTATTCGTTTTCAAAATCAAAAATGTTATTTGTTTTCAAAATCAAAAATGTTATTTGTTCACGTGATTTTAGAAGTTTTTTAGTTTGTTGAAGAGTGCCATCTGGAGACTTACATTGAAAAGTGTCAAGGATCGGTAAAATTTCCGTATGGTGAGTATACCTAATCTGCTATTGACAAAATAGAAATTTTACACGAAAGAAGAATGAAATTGCTGTTAAGGTCATTATATTTTTTATGAAATTCCTAATATGTTTGCAACATTAAGAACAGGTCAATAAATATGTATATTATAGTTCTTTATTTTAACAAAACAACTAGATTTCCAAGCAAAAGTGACATCTGAGTGGTCTTGACCATGAGTTTGAATACGACGTTTTATTTTAAGTTATCGGTTTCAGTTTTAATTTTACTTAATGCCCGTCGCCTAGTGTGGCCGACGCTTTTTATGACTTGATGTAATTTGATTTTTAAGGTATCTGTACACCTTCGAAGAAAATTATTTGAAAAACTGTAATATTTGTTATATTTTTTTCTGATGAAACATAACTTAAAACTATGAAAAATACATTTAATATTTTACTTATAGCACAAAAAAAATTTAGAGAGAAAAACATAGTGAAAATTGTAATGAATTCATTGTTAGAATAAAGCACATAACTCAAATGAAAACAAAAATTTCACGTTTCTGTAAATTTGATGTTGATCATCATAAAATTTTTAGGGCTGGTACTATTTTCCTAATGATAATCAAATTATTAAAATTTTTATCAAGGTTCGAGTAAAAGAACATTGAAAAATCACTAAAAAATTATTACGAGACATAATATACACCTTAGTTACTAAAAACATATTAACTCTCTCTATAATCATGGAAATGGTAGGGGTTCTTTAAATCTATAAAATAAATGTACTTGTAAAATTTAAACTAATTTGGTTCACAACTTTTTCTGATATTTACGTTGTCAGATGGCAATACGTTAAAAAATGCATTTTGAGGTAAATCAGAAATAAACTTTAAAGTGCAATTTTTAATATTAAACACAATTAGATATGCTTAAAATGCCCCTGATCTCTAAAACATTGATTTTTCTTCCTGGTTGCTTTTAAAATTTTTCTACGCTGCTTTACATTTGGTGTTGAATGACGTTCTGCATCGTTAATTCTATTAACGTCAAGATATTTGTACGATTTTAAAGTAAAATGACCAGGAGTTATAATAAGTTTTTTTAAAATGTCAACACAACCCTTGTACTTATCATTGAATTGTATAACAGCATCCAATGCACCAGATTTTAAAGTTTTGAGGCACACGAAAACTTTTTTCGGTACTCTCTGCCATATAATGGCATTAAAACACTCATTTGAGGTTTGAGTTTTGCCATGCAGGCATTTAGTAAGTAGTTCTTTGGTACATAATTCTAAATATTTAGGTTTAATCATGTTTAACACTTCATTAGATAAACCTTCATATTTTTATTTTGGCTTTTGGCCACAAGATAGTGCTCGCGGGTAGTAGCACCAACTATTTTTTCCGATAGGACACTGTCCATGCATGGGTTTCTTGGCACTTGATGAATAATGAAACAGGGCCGCAATAACATTTTGTGGAAGACCGGAGAGGTTTCCAACATTGCTACGAACAGAAATCCGATAATAGTTTTGTGATCGGTCAATAAAAGAATCGGTGAGTCTGTCTGTACTAAATAGATTTTTATTTTTCGACTTTAGTTTGAGCAAACTCGCACCTACTCTCTTTTGAACATGACCGATTCAATCATATTTTGTGAAACTATTCTTTATCATAAGTATCTTTGACACTGATAAAGCCCTTAGAATCCCCGTCACCATAATATTGTGCATATTTAAGGCCTCGCTTCACAACAGAACGTTGGAAGATTCTAGTTGCACCAGCAACTTCCATTTTTAACGCAGAACCTTGAAAATTGCAATGACACACGTGATTTGCTGCAAAAGTTTCCGATTCAATGCTTTTAGGCATTTTAGAAATCTTTCTGCAGATGGGGCAATATGACGACATTATTTTAATGTCCACTACTTTACCAGTGTCAACTGACAAAGCTGCAACACACCCATTCATGGAAGTGTAACCCCTACGCTGCCATGTTCCGTCAACTGAAACACCACATTCAACTATTTTACTTTGAGAAGGATGTAGCACTAACAGTTCAGAAGTTGCTTTTTGCATTGATAGGTCACTCACTGCTGAAATCACAGACATGAGTTTGTTCTCATGATTAGTGTACGCAGTTTTACTGAGCCTGGGTAAATTTAACGTACCACATAATTTAAACCCAACAGAAAAACCTTTACCAATTTGTCTCATATCATAAACAAATCTTGTATTTTCTCCAGGACAGTTTAGAGTTTTCTTTGAACTAGAAAACCCTGAGTAAAAGTTACAATGTTTACACCTTATAACAAGATTTGAGCACAAACCATACCTTGAATCTTCAGAAAGCAGTAAGCCTTCTTCGAAACATCTTGGGCAACAAAGTTGTAAAAAAACATTGAAGAGGACATCAATATTTATAATTCTATTTCCAGTAAGTGTTTTATGCTCATACTCTGCAATTTCTTCATCAAAAACAGCAGGCATTTTGATCTTTGAAGAACTGGCGTTGGTGGATGTTGAGCTACAATTTTTGGAATCTTTATTAGTAGATCCATTACCACAAAATTGTCGTTTTCTCTTTGCACTAATTATACGTTTTAAATTTCCCATTTTAAATGAAAAAATTAAAATTTTCAGAAATAAAGGATTTAACAGAAACTTCTAAAGTGCTGCGCAATCGTAAGCAAATGTAAACAAACAATAGCACACTCTCTTTCCTGTCAGATTCTGGATAAAAATATTAGTTAAAACCTGTTGCCAATTATATTTTTGAAGATTCTGAAAACTAAAATTCATATTTTAAAGTGTATAAATTTTCTACTATTGCTTGTTTAAACGATATTTTCTAAAATAAAAATGTAAACAAATATTTTTTTCAACTTCTGGAATGTAGACTTGTACTTCCGATTTCAAAAAGTAGCTACCTAGTAAAATTCAAATCCCCATAACTTAAGTTTTAAATATTAGATAGAAACAAAAAATTTAAGCACCATTTTAAAGAAAAATGTTAAAATTTTAAAATAAAATCAAAAATTTCCTGTGAAAATGACGTTTTGAAAATGTACGGCTACTTTAACTACGTCACACTCTAAAGCACAACGAAGGATATTGGCTCGTAATTTTGAAACTGTCAAGTGAGTGAATATTAACCTAATATTAACATCACCATATTTTGCTACACGAGGACTTATGGCGAAGGGTCGCGTGATTTTGAACCATGGTGATGTCAAGAGGATGACACCTGAGCTGACTTACCTCTTTCTAACTTTTACACCACACTAACAGGAGGACGTTTGAGTCTAGACAGATTTAAGGTGCAGCGGTCTTTTTACATTGTAGGTCTTCAGGGGCGTTAGACCCGAACTCATGACACGCTGGTCATGAGACCGTTACCTTGAGCACTAGGCTACCAAGACTTTATTGAAATTAGATGACACATGAGCTGGCAAATTTCCATACTACGCCAAAGTGAGAATTTTGGGCTTCGGCAAGTATTACGTGCTATGGAACATATTCCTAATTTATGTGGTTCGAATTCTAGAACGCACTTTACATGTTGCTAATTCAAGAATGATGTGAAAGGTGTAAGTCTAGGTAGACAATTCAGGTGTCTGTTCATTTGACCCTGTTTCAATATTTTGAGTTATGTAAATAAAACTTGAATTGTTTTGTATTCCCTCAAATGTTCTTTTTTGCTGTATTCACAACTCAGTTCTTTTACTAGAGCACTGTTAAACTATGGATGGAATTATAAATAACCCTGTTGACTGAAGCAGGGCATACATATTTAAAATGCTTCATTATTTTAAAAATATTTATTATTTTTTCAATCACTAATTGGATTTATTTGTAGTTAAACTGTTTCGAGATATTTTTTATTTCGGTGTTGAGCAAATCCTTGATAAAAATCTTTATCTTTATTGACAAAATCATTTTTTAAGCTAAATCTTTTCTTCTTTTCTCAGTATCTTCAGGAGCATTTTTTACCATAATCCGTCCATCCCTCGCTAACTGATTTAAGCAGATCGGCTCAGACGATTTCGTAGAGCCGGAGAGGAATTTGTTTGAGAGGATTCTTAGGAAAAAACCGCCCCTAAGTGCTTTCTGGTGTAATGTTTCGTTAAAAGTAAAAAATGCTCCCAGCGGCTTATGCTCCCTTGCAAGTGTCGGAAAATGCTTGAAATGTCTCTTGAATAACTGATGAGCGTAGGAGGAAGATACCCGATCCCCCCTCCCCCGTGCATATCTGTTCTTTTGCTCGGATCGTACATTTCCTTTTCTTATTCTTTTTCTTTTCTTTCGAAAATGGGATCGTGGTTGAAGACACGCATTTTGATGCGTTGAAAATGAATCGCGATCTGTTTGAGAAAATGATTTAATGGTTTGGTTCACTTGTGGAACGAAGGAAATACTGTATTTTTGAAAAATAAAATTTTCGTGGACTAGGTAATACAAATTCAGCATTCAATAACATTAAGAAAATCCATGACAGACCTTTGATGAAGAAAAACAGGAAATTAACATTTTTTTCCTTCCAGATTTTGCTAGTTTATCACGGATTGTAAGTCATACTCATTGCCAAAAAAATTTGAGCATCAAGAAGTAAGCGTTGGATTATTACGAAACCTGGCATGAATGTGCGTTTCAGGCAGATATGTAAATGAGAGAGAGATTAGAAATGCAGCGGAACTGCCTCATTGCGTGACGCCAGCAGTGGGCATAAAACTCCATTTTCCATGGCTTACAAAACAAATAACAAAAGTTTATTTGCGTGTATTTAATTTATTTTAAAGGGGCGCTTCTTAACTAGAGATGCCATTACATTTGCTATTGGAGACAGTATGAGCAATTGTCAGAGTTCGAGGAGGAAAGAATCATTCGAGTGATGGAAACTTAGTGGAGAACTGGGTGAGTAGCTCGCCACCTAGACCGTCCTGACTTTACAGTGAGGAGGTATTAGAACCAGATAGGTCTGTTACATGGCGACCATGGTAAAGGACGCCTTGAACAAACCACAGTCGAGAAGACCCTCACGTCTTACGACACGTATGTAGAACGTTTACTGTATTGTCTGCCATCCATACACAGGCAGGAAATTCACAACGGGCCTCTGCGTCAGTCCGTAACATCGCAAGGCACCTGGATGAAAGGCAGTTGATTTCTTGGTGCACATTACGTGTACTGCCTTTAACACCTAATATCCGTCACTTTCATTTGGAGTGGTGTCCCACTCGAAAGAATTGAATTCAAACTATTGGAATGGGTCGTCTTCAGTGATGAATTCAAATTCAATTTGTCCAGTGATGACAATTGTGTACGAGTGGGGAGGCCACGGGCTAAGCGCCGGAATCCTGACTTCTCTGTACAGAGACACACTTCTCTCGCAACCGGTCTGATAGTATAGGGTGCCATCGCGTACGACATATAGTCACCCTTAATATTGATAGATGGTACTATGACAGACCATAGGTATGTTCATGATGTTCTTCAACTGCGTGTGTTGGCATTCATGGCAGGGCTCCCAGGAGCCTTTTATCAACAGTAAAATTCTCGCACACACTCAGCAATGGTTTTTCTTAGGACTGCTTTTGCCACATTTCAACTCTTCTCTGGCCTGCTTGATTGCCAAATTTAGCACCCATTGAGCACTTATGGGATCATTTAGGAAAGCAAGTTGATGAGAATTGGAGGCATATTTACAGACATTTTGGAACGAGAAGTCTCAGGACATATTACGGGAATTGAATGTCTAAGTGCCGTACCGTATCACATCATACATCATGCTTGGCATTAAAACCTTTATTCAATTGTGAGGGAGGCACCTGAGCTCTTACACCGCGAAGTTGTAATTAGGAATTTTAATTTTGCCGTGAATGGCTTAAGCCAAATGGACACGCAAGGGAATTTTTTATATGTCACATAATCATACGACATGGATGCTGTTGATTTTCTGCATCATAAAAATTCTCCGACATGGGCCGGGATTGAACCCGCAAACTTGGGTGCAGAAGGCTAGCAACATACCAACTAGGTCACCTAGCCGGCGGTGGAACTCATTTGAATCAAAGTTATGTGATGAGAACAGCACTAGATTTGACATATCTCCCTCCTAGATTCCACTCCACGCCCTGTTGACAACTTTGAGCCTCGTCAAATTTAACTTCCATCAGACCATCAACACGGAAGTGCTTTAATGGCACCAGGATTGCAAACCACGCCTAATAGAAACGCTGGTCACGATTTCGCAACCATAATCTGTCGGCTCTTACGACCATTGAGCTGGAGATGAAACAGGTAATCAAAATAGTAAATACTAGTTAAAAACTAAGATGGGGAAACATTGCTTTTGGTTTGACAGGTATTTCTTTGAACATATCATGTCTTTACATTTTGTTAAAATGGGAATAAAGCAATTAATACTAGTACAGCAAAATAAATGAAAACTTCACACATAGTATCTTGTACTTATTGGTGTCTGGACTATATAGATGCATTTTATAATTTTCCTTAACCCCTTAGTGCCATCGGCGTGTATACACGTCCTGCTGAGCTGATGCCTTTAGTGCCCCGGACGTGTATACTCGTCCTTCCAAAGGAGGAATTTTTGTATTGTGCTAGTCTGTTTACTCCCACGGCTTTGGAATACAATAACATGGCATTACTGTGCATCTAAAGAATTTACTTATTTTGGAAAAGAGGTGGGGAAAGAATTTGAAAGGGTATGTTCAAGGAACGATGAAATTTATAACTAAGGAGTTTTTCTTGTTTTTTCGTCTAATTGTGCTCTTTCTATTCTTCATTTGCTATCATTTTCACTTACCCTATATAAAAGGACTTTTTTGAATTTTTGTACAAATTCACTGAATACATTACTGCTTTATGTGTTCAACCACTTTTCGGCATACATCACAGAACCGATAAGTTATAATTTAATTTTTTTATTTTATTGCGAGCCTATGGGGAAAAACTGGGGCACTGGGTGGTCAATTTCGTAACTTTTCCTCAGCAGTTAAGGGGTTAATAGGGAAAAAAAGGGAAAATAATCTTTAAAATTTGAAAAAAAAATTGCAAGCAAGACCAGTAAAATCGAGTACAAGTTTTAATTTTATTCAAAATGATTTATTTTATTTATTTATTCTTTTATTTATGTAGGAAAAAAAATTAAAAATTTACGAGAATCCTTAAAAAAAAGAAACCCTCTACAAATATATCTAACTTAAAAAGGCAAAAAGTAAAGATTTTATATAAAAAAATTTTATAAAAGAAGGGAATTATTAATTCAAAAATTCTGAAACGTACAATAAGAAGCAGCTTGTTACGGAAGTAAAGTTAAAACGACACTCACTTGGCGAAATTGAAAAAAAAAAATGAATGGAAAGTATAACATTCAATTTTCCCAAGAAGAATGCAGTTTATTTATTCGAAAATAATCGTACGAAAAGGAAGTACAGACGCAATCCTCCTTTAGTCTTCCCGAAATTGAATATCGCGCGTGTTTGTGTATTGTGATGGGGGAATGTTGATTCGTTGCAATTTAATAAGAGCTTTGTTACGTCCAACTACAAGCGGTGGGCGAGTTTAAGAGGGAATTCCGTTGCAATCATCGTATGTTTGCAGAGTTGGCTCATCATTTGAATTTTAATCCGCGCCAAGCTTTGTCTCGTGTATTGAAATGAAGCGGATTCCGGGCAGAACGAAATTAGTTTCTCCTCGGGAGTGTGAACGCGGGTTGGGGAAATGCAGGCTCTTCGGTCTAATTATCCTTATTTTCTCCCCTGCATTGTTTTTCTATGGCAAATCAAATTATGTGCAGGAAAAGCTTCATTATTACACACACCTCTTTAGTGGTGGAATTAAAATTCATACGTAGCATATTTGAGAAAAATTGCTGCTGCTCTCCAGAAGTGCTCCAAAATAAAAACATACAATAGAAATGAACACATGTTTAAACATTAAACAACAGTGTCTTTGCTCTTATTTTGTTCCATGTCCGCACGTAGCGCTTAACAGGATCACAATGTGTATACATTTTTTTTAACTTCAACTCAATAAATGAAACTAAAACAGCTTCTATTTATAAAATTAAACATGAGTGTTGTGATATACTCATATGTGTTTTCGTTATAAGTTAAATCCTAGCGATATGATCCCAGATTTTTCTCTCTCCTAGAAATATTAAAAAGGGCAATTTTTACGTTATTATATAAACAAATTCTATAGAAAGATAATTTGTGTATAACAGGATTGTAAAAAACACTTTAATGCAGTGTCTTAATTTTCGAGGAATTTAAACTTCTGAAGAAAAATAACTCAACATAAGTATACAAACTCTGAACTTTTAGATACTTTTTAAATAAAATGAAATAGACATTTGTTTTAATTGTTTTTATCCCCTCATGAATGGAAATTTATTGAACTGGCTCAATACATGGTTTATATTTTTCCGATTTTTATTATTTTAAGAACAGATGGAAAACCTATTCACCCATTTGAGACATTTTGAGTCAAAAGAGCTTAAGAATTTCCTAAAAATGTAGTAATGATTTTAATTCTTTAAAATTAGAAAAATGAAACTGCTTTTCTATCTTTTAACATCACAGCAAATAATAACTTGCATTGACAAGGAAAGTTTGTACTTCGATAAGAAGCGACCCCACATAAACAAAAGGAATGTTTTCTAACTTCAATACACTTCTGTCAATTAGTTTTCTAAGCCCCAAAGCACGCCTTAAAGTAGCAGTCCATTTAAAGTTCATATAGAATTTTCTTTTTTTGTGCCAATGAATTTAAAAGGAAGACCATAAAAAAGCAATTTTAACTAAAACCAAAATGCATATTACTAGGACAATTAAAGAAACCACAGTTAACAATACTTTAATTTTTATGCTAATCAGAAAAAAAAATGTTTTGTTTCATCATCATCTTTAAAAGCATTTTGCAACGTTTCATGTGTGCTTGTAACAGATATTCTACTGCAAAAATAAAATTTAATGCACTCTTTGCTCAATTGCACTCGACATTTTGAGATATCAACGAAAACAAAATATTCTCATTTAAAACAATTTTTTTTGGATGATAAAAATAAACAAATCCCTGTGTGTGTTTTTGTGTGTGTGTGAAAGAGAGAGATAGAGATGTGTTGCAACATATTTATATAAGTCATAAAAATATTTGTATACAGTTATTACTCTACTTGTATTTTAAAGGAAGCCTTTTGGATACTTTTTGTTCGTAATAGTATATATGTGAATATGTACATAAATTGACTAAAATTAATAGCAATAAATACTGCATGATGTAGAAAATGGAACACCATACGAAGCTGCATTAAATAATGTTGTTGTTGTCACTAATGCCACCTGGTGGCCGCGGTAACCGAGTGGTCTAGGCATCGGATCGTCGCTAGCATGTCATGAGTTCGATCCCAGTACCACTGAAGACCCACCGTGTAGGGGAGTGATGCACGCAAAATCTGTCGAGAGCTCAAACGTCCTCCCTTTGGTGTGGTGGGGTAGTTAGGAGAGGTGGTCCCAGCTCAGGTGTTGTCCGCGTCACTTGGCCAGGGTTCAAAATTACACGGACCGTCCCCAAAAGCCCTCATGTAGCTGAACAGTGGGACGTTAATATTCACTCACTGTCTAACTCACTCACTCACTCACTAATGCCACCTGATAGACAGAGGCTGGATCGAGGCACATGAAGTTCCTCGCCTCAAAAGGCTAGATGTACGCCTGTTGTTATCCGTAGCTTTGAGCACCATAACCTCACGAGAGGACTTGCAGAGCTCGACGGCTATTCACAGTAACCCCCTCGCATGTTGCAAAGCCACTATGCATTTACAAATATCAATGCCTTCTCTAGGATTCAAACCCAGACCCTATGGCACAGCAGTCAGTGCCACTAACCACTAAACCTGATGCGTGGTAATAAATAATGTTGTTAATAATATTTCCTGTGATTTATAAATAATTAACTTGGTATTTTAAATGTTATGTAATTTTTAAAGTATTTTTATAATTGCTGTAATATTTACTAGGATTATATATAAATTTTATTATATGTTGTTACATTTAGTCAAATCATACACGTAAAGTAAACAAAAAGTGTTAAAAAGCTTAAAACAGTTATGTGTACTATCAGGGTGAAAATCAAGAAATCTTTTTACAAAATTTAAGCTTTGAAGAAAATCTCAAATAGTTCTTATAAATTATACATGAAGATAGCGGGATTTTCTAAATTATTTTGGTTGTAGTTCTGGATGAAAGTAATTTAGAAGTATAATGATTCCATTCATTTTTTAAATTTATCATTATTATTTTGAGTCGGCGGATTACACAAGTGAGCAGTCACGTAAAATTCAAAGGCATTAGCAACCAGACGAAAACGTATTTGCAAAACTTAGACGGTCAAAATCATTTCAAAGCCATCAATCTTTATTCTTATCAAAACAGTTTTGAAAATTTTCTTTAATCATATGATATTTAATACTTGCGCGTTTATTGGTTATATCTGCTGGCTCTGATGCAATAGCATCTGCCTGCTACAAAAATTTGACGAAATAACACAATTTTTTATAAGAACTAAAATTTCAATTAACATTGTAATTCCCTTTAAGAGACTTTAATTACTGAAGAAAGACCCTCTTGATGCATTACAGTGAGAGTTGATCACTTGTTGTTGACTTACTTTCCACTACAGAACAGAGTATGTTTTGCAACTTCCAAATTTTTTTCAGGTAAGTTTTCAAACATCTTAACATACTAATATATAGGTGACTTGAACACTGAAGTTAAGCATAAAGTATTACTAAAGGAACTGTAGTTTGTGTATATAATGTAGTCATTTTTTAATAGGTAATGCTTTGTCCTTCGGAATAAAGGTTCATTTTCCAAGATGTCATGTGTATTAAGAAATATTCTGGGCTTACCTCGATTGAATTGGAGCAGAAGAAGGTTGCATATGTGACTTCTGTAAGTAGACTTGAAACAAAAGTGATTTTCACGTATGCTTAAAAATATGGCTTTTATGGTTAAGAATAACTACGCTTTATGAAGTCTTAATTAGTTTTCCAATGACTTTCCAATGACTATTTCTTTTTCCCCTACTATTCCATTAAATAATCTCTATTTTCATTTTATTAAAAAATAAATTCTTGTATGACAACAAAATGAATATCATTTTTTTTGGCAAATGATAATTCCTTATAATCGCTTATAGTACATATCCATGATGATTTTGGAGATTTTTTTAGCAAAAATAATTAAAGTTACTTTTAGAAATGTAAATGGTATTCCAGAATACTCGACTGTCATATATCTGAAAAACACTCCAAACTTTTTCAGGCTCTATTTTTTAATATTACGAATTATTGCAAACGTGAGGGTGACAGTCACCAAAATAGAATAGCTCTTTGTCAGACGAGTTCTATTTTCTATTAGATGATTATGAGTACTATTTTAGCTTTATTTACTCAAATGGCGTTGTTTCTTTCAGAAGGAAATGATTTATTACAGATCGGTTTAGATTTATCTTGCCTTCCTTTTTTTTTCGATATAATTTGAATTTTTAAAAAAAGGAAATGAGAGGATACGGAATTAAGAAAGAATTTGAAGGTGAGGATATATAATTTTTTCTGACTGTTGATATGCCAATAACAGTGAAGAAATTGGAAATGTTGACTTTTATCACACATACAACTTTGTATATTGGTAAGTCTGTTTGTGCATGCCATATTTCAAAAACACATAGCTTCATTCGTAAATCGAAGCCACCCAATGCTCAGAAAAGAGCATAATACCATTTGAATTGTTCAGCAAGTATTATTAACCATACTTTTGTAAATTTACATGGAAGAAGTTGAAGAAAGTAGCTGCTTTGAGGAGTCTCTATTCTCGAATCTTCTGCGATAAAATTCTTACCTGGAAGAAAACAGCGAACTTGCTTATCTTTTTCGTGTAAATGTAAATGTGCATACAAACTGAACAATAATGTAAACACATGATAAGTATGTTTTTTGCTTTGCAAATCGTCTTTCTTCTCTCGTAAAATATAGTCACTTAACTTAACCATTTTGATTTATTAGTTTATTAACGTGTGATTTACAAGCAATTCCATGGCTATTGCCGATCTTACTAGTAATTCTAAGCCATGATTAAATAAGCAGAAAGGAGTTTGGAACTGATATTCCACTTTCCAAAATCTCTTCCACGCCCCACCAAAAGTGAAAATTTCAAGACTCTGTAGATTGTTAGTATATAAGCACCACCAGGAGCGGGATATTTAGAGACAACAGAATTTGAAACTGTTATAAATAACAACAGTATCGCCTATGAGCTCGTCACCATGATATCTTAGGATACTGTCATCACCAAAAATTCGCCAGGGGATCTGCAGTAGAGAGTGCAAAGAAAATTCAATTAAATCTATCACAATTACATTTGCGAAAATGTTTAAATTAGAATTTTAAAAGCTTTGAGGAAATATAAAGTATAATGTGTTATCAGTATTTTTTGATGCTAATTTGATATCAGATAATTACGCACCTAGTTGTTGTTTATGTTCACGAAGATGGGTAATAACATTACAATACGGTTACTTTGATATTTTTATCATATGGTTAATGTGGTTGTCATTGGGAAGGTATATACTATAATTACATTTTATTGTTTTTTCCCGTGGTAATCCCATTAATTTCAGACCCTTTTATTTTAATTTCTTTAAAAATTTAATAAACATTGCAATCATTTTTCAATCTAGGGCTTCAGTCTTCTATTGTATTTTCTGGCATTTTCACAAATATGGATATTTCTAATATTTTGGCGAGTACAAGGATATTTTTTCAAAGAATATGAGGGCTGTTCTTTTAATTATTCCTACAAATTGAGCATTTACACTTTATTTTACTTTTAAATAAGGCATTTAAAACGTTCTTTGTGTTGGATGAAATTCATTAATTCATTCACAAATTTTGAAACATTACACGTTTTTAGAAATTATTAATTGATATTCATTATTGATTAACTTTAATACATCCTAATAATATTATAAATGTGAATGTAAGTTTGTTTGTTTGTTACGCTTTCACGCCTAAGCCACTAAACCGATTTTGAAAATTCTCTCACCAATGGAAAGCTACATTATCAGCGAGTAATATAGGGTATATTTTATTCCCGTATTCCTACAGGAGCTGGAACTACAGCGGTAAAACCATGGGGTCCTGCTAAGCCCTGCCAAGTTGGCGCAAGATTATATAAATAGTCAATTCGGAAATTTTAATAAAAATTTTCTCACGTTTGTAACAAGTAACTGAAACATAGTGTAATTTAACATCTTCACTAAAAGCAATTTTTTGAATGTTGTTTTATTAAATGTCGAAAGTTTATTACGTTACATTTATTAAGTGTTAAACTCAAACTTATATCAAACAAAATATCACCGAGTTGGCTAAAAATTCTCTATTCCGACAATCCCAGGAATTTTAATACAAATTTTCTCAAAATTTTAAAGCTTTAGAAAATTGAGTGATATTGAAAGCTCTATGGTAATATTAAAGGAGAGTTTCATTACAATTTTTGAATTATCGAATTCTTAATCCTTTAGTTTATTATTTTTTTTAAAAAAATAATTCCATTATAAGGCCATGTATTGCACGAAATTTTTCACTTATACTGAACCTAGATATTTATATGAAGATATACTAGATATACTATGGAGGAAGCCATACAGTGTAAATCTCAGAATAAAATTAAGGAACTGTACGCAATACTTATATCACATGTGTTTTTTTGAATCCTCAAACCCTTTGTAATAAGTAGAAAGAGTACATGGCGGAAGATATTTTGCAACGACTGAAGCGAGTACATGCAGATTATAATAATTTAAAATAAGGTTTTCATAATAGTTGAGAAGAAACTACATGATTTTGCAATGATTAGTCCACGACGAATCGATGGAAATGATTTTTATAATGAAATTGCTCGAGATTTAGACTACTGTTTTAAAGCATTGCAACATCAAGCAACAGAATTAATCAATCCATTAACTCCAGAACAAAGTCACGTATTCCGTCAAGTGTTATGTAAAATACAAGTCGGCAGTGGTGCACTCATTTTACTAGACGCCCCTTCAGGAACCAGAAAAACGTTTTTTCTTAACTTATGATTAATGTCAGTCAGAAAAAATAAGACGATAGCAGTTTCTGTGGCTTCTTCCGGTCTAACCGAGACACTATTGACCGGTGGACGTATTGCATATTCCGTTATAAAAATATCGTTGAATATTGCACATGAAGATTCACCCATCTGCATTTTCAAGAAAAATAGCTCTCGAGACAGGATGCTTTGACAATGTAAGATTTTAGTGTGGGATGAAAGTATGATGTCTCACAAGAAAGCTACATAAGCGTTGAATCGGACTCTTCAGGATTTACAAGATAGTACATATATTATGGGAGGAATGGTAGTTTTATTGGCTGGTGATTTCCGACAAACTCTCAAAGTAATCCAGAGGGGTACAGTTTTAGAGGAAATCTGAGCCTGTATTAAATCATCAAGCTTATGGACGAGAGTTGAAAAATTTCGTCTAAAAACGAATATCAGAATGAATCTTCGTAATGACGCAGATTTGCGTAATTATGCAAAGAAGCTATTGAAAATCGGTGATGGATGTTTGGACGCAGATGTGCTGACGGTTATATTTTACTTGCCAGAGAATTTTGTAATTAAGTAGAAAATGATGTAGATCTTATTGCTAAAGTTTACCCAGGCTTGCAACAAAATTTAAATTTTGATCACTGGTTGTGCGCAAGATCATTATTGGCGCTTAAAAGTGAAATTGTCAATGAAATCAACAATGAAATTTTAGACGTGTGGGTGGAAATGAAGGAAATTTATTAATGGATACAATCATAGATACAGAACACAAAGTACTTCATATCCCACCGAGTTCATAAATTCGCTTGAACTTTCGAGTGTACACTCATATAAACTTCAATTAAAAATAAATGTAACAGTTATGTTTATGCAAAATCTCGCTGCTCCTCGACTATGTAATGGAACAAGACTTCGGATCACAAAATTGATGCAGAATGTACTTGGTGCCACTATTTTAACAGGTGTCGGGAAAGAGGAAAATGTTATCATATATCGAAATCCAATTATCCCCACAGACCAACCGTTTCAATTCAAACGAGTTCAATTTCCAAGCAACCTCAGTTTTACTGTTACTATCGAAAAAGCGCAAGAGCAAACATTGCAGGTAGCAGGGGTACATTTGGAAAAGTCATACTTTTTTCTTATGGCCAACTATATGTATCCTTTTCGCTGTCTCAAATGCTCGAAATCTTCACATATTTGAACCTGAGGGGAGGACATATAATACAATATAAAGTAGCATCTTAGAATAATATTCTGTTTTGAGCTATTTTAAAGAGGAATTATTTATTAAACGCAGATACTTTCAACTTTTTAAAAATTATTAATGGCTTAAGTTATTGTGTGAATTTTTGTTGTTAATTATTATAATAAAGTATGTTTTCACAATTTTTTAAACACTGAGCTCAATTTTATAATACTTTAATTTCAATGGTCCCAGTCAAGCAATTAAAAATATATCATATTTTATTTACTTTCTTATGATTATGACTTTGAGAGCTATTTAAATACATCAACGTGAGCCAAGCCACGGGTAAAAGCTAGTCTAATATATAAAATTCTCCTGTCACAGTGTTTGTAACCAAACTCCTCCGAAATGGCTGGACCGATTCTTATGAAATTTTGTGCGTATATTCAGTAGGTCTGAGAATAGGATGTAAACTATTTTTCATTCCATTATAGCAATTAGTTGGAAAGATATTAATTAAAAACCTTAAAATGCGCAATTGTTTTGCCTGTGTTGTTTATTTCGCTTGGCGTCGAAAATCGGTTTCGAAGCCAGATGTGTGACTTTTCTCTGTTCCGCCGCTAAAATCACCCTGCCCAAGGGTTACACTAGCAAAAGGAGTGTTTATAACAAATCAAAAATCACCAAATTTGGCGAGTGAAAAGTTTATTTATTTTTATTTTTTGTACACATCTTTAATTTAAAAATTCATATATTGCACCGTTTATAAAACAAAAATATCAAAAATATTTGCGAAAAACTTAATCTTTTTACTTTGTTATCATTATTTCAAATAAATTACACGAGATCACTTATTGCCATTTTGCTCAAGATAGCTGTTACGTTCAGTTAATTAAGTGATCTCATATAAATCATTAGTTTTCAAAACGTGTCTCGAGCTCCCGCCAACAACTATTGTGTTACCTGTATAGACCATTTCTGAATATTTTCAGACATTTATGAGTTCTTATTTATTAGTTTATTTATTATTAAATGCAGTTAATAAAACTGTAATACTCAGTGCGTGCAAAATTTTTGGGAGTCATTTTGAATTAAAAGATAAATATATACGTATTTTATAATTGTGAAAGGTATAGGTAAAATAATAAAAGAACAGATACATTATCAGTATTTTGTTTTCTAGCATTAAGTACTTCAATTCGATCTATTTGTGTGTTTCGTACAGTGAACAATGCCAGCCAGACGCAAAGGGTCTGATTTAGGCCGTCGAACAACTAAATCTACAGCCCTGTGAAATAGAAGAGCTCAAAGAACAGGTGAACAAATCCAACAGGATAATGAAGATGTGTGTGTGAACATGACGCAGTTGCGTGAATCGCAATCACAAGAGGCCCAAGGTGAACAAAATCAACAAAGACGTTCAAAACAAAGACAAGCGGGTCGATTCGTACCTGACACACGCAGAGCAAATGACCAAAAACGCCAACAAGTACATCGACCATTTACATCCGATTCATTCCGAATTCGAGTATGAGTCCGATGTTAAATATTACACTCATTCGAATGTGGAAATTGGTGTTATGGACAAGGAATGTCCACATTGTAATGCGCTGAAATTTAAAAAATGAGCCAGTGAGTGTTGTGAGTCAGGAAATGTGCAACTACCAGAACTTGAAACACCACCTGAAAGATTGTCACTTCAATCCACGTTCAACGTGCGCTAATGAGACCAACGCTTGCTTGAAATCATCGTCAATGCGGAGTAATGTTGAAAAAGTACAGCTGAAAGTATATATGCGCATTCAAATGCTTCAAGATCCTTCCTCTGAAACATTCTCAAAGCAATTGTTAGATATCGGAGATGGAAAAGTAGCTGTACATGAAAACACTGGATGCATAAAATTGCCGACCGATTTCTACACAATCGTTAACTCGCAAAATGCTCTCATTGACCAGATATTTCCCAATATATACATACAATACTTGAATCATGAGTGACTTGCAGGAAGAGCAATTTTGGCAGCAAGAAATGTGGATGTCAACGATTTGAATTTCAAGATACAACAGTTGATTCCAGGGGACTTTATGTCATATTAATCTATCGATACAGTTTGCGATACCAACGAAGCTGTAAATTATCCAGTAGAGTTTTTGAACTCATTGGATTTGCCAGGCATGTCACCGTACCATTTACAACTGAAGGTTGGATCTCCAGTTATTTTGCTTCGTAATTTGAACCCGCCACGGCCGTGCAATAGCTCGCGATTAGTCATTAAAAAATGATGAAAAACGTTGTCGAGGCAAACATTTTGAATGGCAAGTTCCGAGGAGAAGATGTATTACTACCACGAATCCCTATTATTCCCACAGGTGGGCCAATTGAATTCAAACGGATTCAATTTCGAATTAGATTGGCATTCGCAATGACAATCAATAAGTCTCAAGGCCAAACGATGTCTGTTTGCGGCTTAGATTTGGGCACACCGTGTTTTTTCCACGGATAATTATTCGCGGCATGCTCTCGCGTGGGTAAGCCATCTAGTTTGTTTGTGTTGGCTAAAGATGGACTCACTAAAAATATCGTACACTCCTTGCACTAAGAGATTGATAAAGTTATTTTTTAATTGTCATAATTTAGGATAGAGATGTAATTTGAAATTTATTAGTTAAAATAATGAAGTACAAAAAATTCAAAAAATGAATGTTTAGTGTTTTGTTACTTTTATAGGCCGTCATGGTTCACAACGCTCCATTCCTCTTTCAGTCATATACCACATCCCCACACATTTACAATGAGTTAGTTAATTTTTATTTGACTACCAAAATATTCTCTAGAAATAATTTATATGGCAAAACAACGTTTGTATGTGTGTGTGTCGGGTCAGCTAGTATTATATATTTATTTCATTTCTAATATAATATAATTATATATATATAACACAATTATTATTAAATATAATAATAATTATATATATATATAACACAATTATTATTAAATATAATAATAATTATTATATTATATGGTATAATTATTACTATATATTATATAATAGTATTATATATATATATGTATATATATATAATTGATATCAATTATTGATTATTTCAATATATTCTTTATTCGAATAATATTCCAAAGCAGTTCTTCAGAATTATTTTCCTGATGATTTGTTTTAGCTAGGCCGCCATCTTGGATTATCTATCACTTGACGACAAGTGCTACTTGGTGCGAGTAGGAAATCGCGCCAGTCGCGTAGCACTCCGATATCAAATTAGTTCCATTTCTACAGTTCATAAACATTTCCATAGCAATACTATTTTCTAAACTTTCAAAGGTCTTGGAACTTTTGCTGTAAATAAACTGTTTACTTTCTCTGACTAATGAACTAGTCAAACAC
This sequence comes from Trichonephila clavata, assembly GCA_019973975.1. Classification (NCBI taxonomy): domain Eukaryota; kingdom Metazoa; phylum Arthropoda; class Arachnida; order Araneae; family Nephilidae; genus Trichonephila; species Trichonephila clavata. The sequence goes on from BMAO01033057.1 coordinate 204,150, forward strand.
GAAAAACTTCTTCAAGAAAGGGATAGTTAATGCTTTCACAGACTTTCACAATATTAATTTACCAAAACTCAATAAAAAAAATCTTCATGGATAGCTCGCCTGCACTGCGAATTTAACAGATAAAAGTCCTTAAAGAATATGAATGAGCTTTTAAGGCATTTCAAGTTCAGTGCAAAGTTAGAGTGCTGCTGTAGTACCGATAGTGAAAAATGATTCTTCGCACGAAATGTTCTCAAGAAAATCGTAAAACACTTTTATGTGTTCCCCGTTCTTCCAGTAATTATTTTCGATCTTGCATCTTTGGTGACTCACTTTGGCATTTCTGAGATAAGAGAGAATTATGATCACGGATAAAGATTGCCCACGATATTTTCTCTTGCAAATTTCTCAGGATAGTTTAAGAATATTCACAAAGGAACATATTACATACATTTATTCAACTTATGGAAGTTAAGAAAAATATCAGGAAATTTTTATGGATATATGCTATAAATATTATTGTGCTATAAATATTATTTTTGTAGCAATGTGGTTGCTACAAAAACTGTTGAGTTTTCCTGCTATTATGTGTTTGCTTTCTGAGTTTCATACAGTTAATATTATTTTCTTTAATTAATATCACGCTAATTAAATTGATTGTGATAGCATTGATAAAATAGATACAGGCAAGAAGGGATAACTTAATAAATTTAAGTTATTGTTTGGGCCAATATTCCTAAAATTTCTCCCTAACCAATGATGCTGCATAAAAAGAAGTATCTTACAACCATGGAGAAGAGTTTTGGAATAATCATCTCAAAACCATACATCGCTCTACTATTTCCAGATTACGAAACCTTCATCCTTGTTTTTGAAAATAATAACATTCATAGAATATAAAATGTTAACTTTGTAGCTGAATGATAATATTTGCAAGAAACAGCTGGAAAAATTAATAAGAATTAACTCAGAAATGGCGCGATACATATAACGCATCAACATCTGATTTACAAGACCATCGTATTTCAATTATTAAGAACGAAAACTTCATGGCCGACTGTATTCGACTTGATTATTGCGTTACTTTCCAAATTTTACTAAACACCATTTAATAAAATTTGGAGAGAGTATGTCAAGTCAAAGTAATCTCTATCCCTGAAGAATGTGGTGTACAATCTTGAAGTATGAGATAGCATTTTAGGTGTTGTCATTGTCCCTTGATAGGTCCATCCAAATATTTTACAGTATGACATAAATAAGTGGAGTTTACATAGAACTTACTTGAGTTTTATCAGCCAACAAGAAAGTGAAATCTACTGAATTATAAAATAGCCATTATATATGAAAATGCATAAAACCTTTAAACATAAATGCAGTTGATTACAAACTAACATTTCTTTAAGTGATAAAATTTTACTTAATAGACATATTAATTATTAATGCCGCGCTTTAAGGCCACTCCAGAGCTTTTTTCAACGACCTTCGAATCGAAATTTTACATTTCAGTCAAGTGACGAGAACGACATTTGAGTTACTTCCACTCTATGCAAAGTGACGACTTTAAGTCTCAACAAATTCAACATGAGTCAGCTTCTCAACATGGAAGGTCTTTTAGCAGCACCGGCACTTGAAACAAATGGCAGAAACAACACGGGCCACGAGTTCGCATTCATGACCATTTTAATAAGTAGAAAATAAGGAGCCGCCCATCTAGTATAGAGGTGAATGACGCTGACTGCTATTTCGTAGGGACTGGGTTCTAATCCCGGAGAGGCATGAGTGTTTGTACATGTTTTGGCCCTCGCGGTAGGGAGATACAGTAATACCCCGAACTTACGCAATAAGTGAGAATGAGTGATAACCGTGTAAGTCGGGGTATGATTTCGTATACTCAAAGATTTTTTTTCTCCCGCTAAAGTTCCTTGAAGTATTCTAATAATATTTTTTTCATTCCTTATTTCATTGGAAAAATATGCTTATCGTTCGAATCATATTTTCTAAAATTTGTAACCCTTTTTTCAATTAAACTGTAGTCTTCGGACAAATTTCCAACCGTCATTCAGTCTCCTGATTGAACTGGGTCTAAAGACTCAGATTTCTTCAATGCCTTGATCTTACTAATTCCTTTCAATAACCTCATAAATTGTCAGCTCCTGATGGTGGGAATCCCGTAGTTCTTGAGCGTCATCACTATCCACTTCTAAATTTATTCACCTGGCAAATTTGACAACTTTTCCTATCAAATTACCAGTTTCATCACGATCTAGCACTCATTCCACCCAAGTTTCAGTGATGAAAAAGAATAAAGATGATTCGAGGAGATTTGACAATCGCGTAACTCAGAATTCACATAAGTCGGGGTAGCGTAAGTCGAGGTATTACTGTACTCTAAATAGACATTAAGCAGCAAGTCATCACGTGAGTTTGGTGGAAGGGGAAGAGAGGTGGGAGGGCCCCTGAATGGATGGTATTCTTCTTGGATGATATGCCTCAAAATTAGGGTGGAAACGAGAGTCAAATCATACTGTTCCCTACATGGTGCTCTAAGCTACAGCTAACGACAGGCATACAAATAGTCCGTTGCCAAGGTGACTTTCGTGTGCCTCTATCTGGATCTGCCGATAAGGTGGCAACAGCAACAGCAGAAAGTAAGATAAAATCAAATATATAGATACATTTTTTATTGCCAAATAGGATAATGGGTTATGTATTGTAATTCGGAAATATCAACTCCGGTTGAACAGAAAAATTTTTCTTGTAGGAAAAAGAAAAACATTGTTTGAAATTGTACTATGTTTCTTACATAAAGAATGTAATCGAGTTGCAATTTCGAATTTAATGAAAAAAACATAGGAGTCTCCTATAAGTTATACAATCAATAACACATATTGATTATACAATTTATCGGGGACTCATAAGTGTTTTTCTTTAACATGAATGAGTCAGCCCTAGTGATTTAAAGATAGCGAGTCCAGTTTGTAATCCTAATCTTGCGGGTTCAACTCCAGCTGGAGTTATTAGATTTCCTGGATATGAAAATCGTAGGCAAGTATGTCATATAATTATGCGGCATGTAAAAGATACCCTGAGTATCAATTTGGCTCTGGTACTATCGGTAGTATATAGCCATCACTATACTGTGTGACCAATGTGAAATGACTTCTACTCTTGGGGACTTGCCATGTCTGCAAAGGCTTAGTTGCTAATGTGCAGATCATTGAAAAAAATAGCACATATCTATGAGAAGGCTTAGTGAATTATTTTATTCTGTCCATAAAATTGCAAAAATTAGGAACGACATGTAATTTAGGCTTTTATGTCGAAATATTTTTATTATTTTTGCACACGAAACAATAATAATTTTCACACAAAAAGAAAATTCAAAAGGAATCTTCAATATAACTGAAACGGATTTATAATTAGGAAAGTATACGTTAACAAAAGGACAGAAATCCTTTTTCGTTTCAATTGCACACATTTACATGCGGATACCTTTTGAATTATTAATAATTTTATGGTATAAAGGTAATAAATAATATTACTTAGAAACGAAACATTTTAAGAATTACGAATGTTTAATTTCGAATTCCTTCCACTCTAATGTAATACTTTTATTCAGGGTTCATGAAAGAAATTCCTCGCTCTGCTGGAAGACAGTTAGGTTACGGTAACAAAAGAGTCTCAGCATCGATAAAAGCGAGGTTATCGATTAATCAATCGAGTTCATTTTCATGTTTACGCTCCATCGATTATTGGTCTTGTGGACGTCATTTGTAATCGGCTTCTTTAGCTGCAGACAAAAGCCGCCAACTTCATGTCCTGCGCTCTTTTACCATTTCTAAATGAACGCACGACCGTAATGTAGTGGATGATGTGTGTATTACGAAGCATTAGATACAAGAATATCAGAGGTTTAATAACATATTCTTACCTTAATGGTACATATTTTATCTATGTTAGACTTCCAGGGACCGCCATGCATCATTAAACTCAGAAGGAGAATAAGACTTGATATGTTCCTCCTTACAAATAAAATAATAGTTATGAGAAATGCCTGATCGAATAAAGAATATTATACTGAAAATGGAATATCACAAAATGAGATATTTTGGAATGGTATAAAAATAGTTTATTTAATGAAACTGTATTTTTCTGAAAATTTGGATCAATTTATTTTGTTTTTTTTTCTGTTGTAACTTATCTCAATTACTTCTTTAATCAGACGCCACTCAATTTTGACCCTTTTTTTGTGTTACCCAAATTTAGTTGCTCAACATTCTGTGTTTGAAATGCCCGAACTGACATGAGATTAGAGAAAAATTGAAGCTTTTCATTTCCACGAAGCCCGATCGGAGGTCATTTTCCATTTTCAAATTAATGGAATATCATTCACTTCTGTTACAAAAGATATGGAGTACTGGTTCTTAATATATATCAGATGGAATTTTTGGTGTAGTTTGCTACAAAGATTTGTTCAAATCTGTGAAAGATTTGTAAAAGTTCACTTATTTGAAATAATATTTTTGTATATTCTAAGTTCACAGAATTAAAAATGTCTATATAATTTTATTATTTTTCTATAATTAATCATTTTAAATAAAATGGGCTATAATTCATTAAAGTGTTAAAAAGGTGCGTCGAAATATTAATTATAATAAATATCTCGTTTCGAATTTTAGTTCTTTCTTTTGCATATTTCTCTCAATATATTCCATAGGTAAGGGACTCATAGATTCATCTTTAAGAGACAAGATTTTCAGTTGTTTTGTAAAATAATAGCCGTAGAAAATAATCTTTTTTTAAATGTCAAGTACATTTGTAAACTATGATACTATTTCTACTTCTCAGTTCATATCCTAGATTCTAACAGGACATGGACATTTTAAGAGATATTTGTCTAGGTTTAACTTAATTGGTAATGATATTTGTTCTTGTGGTCTGGATGCTGAAACCGCGGAACTTGTCTTGTTGTATTGTAATCTATATTTTTGTAAAAGAGGAAAATTTAAAAAGGAATTGAAACACTTAGGTATTTCCTGGCCACCTATTTTGTTTTTGTTGGTCAATTGTTCTGAAAGTCTTAATGTCTTGAGAAAATTTGTTTACTGTGTATATTTTTAAAATTTTATAGGTATCTTCCTTTCTTTATATTTGTGTATTTCTTCCCTTCCTTTTATTTATATTAGTCTCTTTTATGTTATTTTTCTTAATTAAGTTTTTTTAATCATTTTATAATGTTGTTACCACTTACGTCTGTAAGCCTCATGTTATGCAATGTGGTGCATGATGAGTTTTGCAAACATATTCATTTAAAAAAATATCTTTTTATTGTCATCCTTCCTATAGATTTCATCATGTATTCTTAGATACCAATGAAGAAGGAAAACTATATTTTGTGCAATCGCAAGAACAAATCTAAAACAGAGAGTTAAAGATGTCTTGAATTATTAAAAAATATCATCGGATATATTTATTTGATTGGTTGTTTGATATTGTGTGGGGAAGTTAAATAGTACACAATAATCAACTTATTTAATTCTCGTAAGTTAATTTGAAAGGCGAAGTAAATTAGGATTAAAAAAAATGTCTTTTAAAAACATTTAACAGTACAAAAAGGGACATGCAAGCAAAATATTTACAGATTAACAAGAAAGAAACTTGCTGATCTTTTTACATCACAGATTACGACATCAAAGTTTGCCAATAGTATATTAACTGCTGAGAAAGTAAGGAATCCAGTCCAGCTCCAACTTTTAGTTTCTGCTGACAGTCAGAGACTCTTCTCCTTTAGATTTTTAGACGATTCCACAGATGAGATAACGTAATAGATGGAATTAGAATACCTGTTGTCGAATTACTCGTACGCGTATATCGAACGTATGGAACTGATTTCGCATTCAAACAGTTTATGTGCGGGACTGATTCAAGTACAAATAAAAACCTACTAGCGAAATTTTAAAATAAAATGCATCTGGCTATTTTTTGTCAAAGGATATAATTTGAAGACGAATTATGTTTTGTATAAACAAACTCTTAAGTACTACGAAATATGAGTAAGTATTAACTCCGCACTGTTCACCTACTAGAGAGCTTTTGGCGAAGGACCTCCTAATTTTGTACCATGATCAAGTGATGAGGAAGACTCATGAGCTGTCACCCCCTCTCCTAACTTCCACACCAACGGGAGGACATATGAGCCTCGTCAGATTTAATGTGCATAGCACTCCTACACGTCTGGTTTTCAGCGGCACTAGGTTCGAACGCATGACACTCCGTCCACGAGTCTGTGACCTTGACCATTTGATTTCCACGGCCTCTCTCTTCTTTTCAAGATATGGTAATAAAGGTACAGCCCATACCCGACTTCGTAGCTTCCTTTTCAAACGGTAATATATTATCTAAATAACAAATTATACTTAAATTTTTATAAACAATCAAATATATATGTAAAAAGTAGTTTTTTTGTGTTACTTAATAAAAACTACATTTCCAAAGTCATTAAAATCCTGAATTCTATTTACTTAATTGAGGTTTAATTTTGGATTCCACAAGGTAAAGGCGGTCCTGCTATTTCCTTGATTTCATGAAAATTTTACTAATTGCTTATTAATTCTCCAATTAGGAGAAACTTGAGGTGTTTAGCGATGAACTAAATAAATAAAATAAACGATGGAAAGAATATGTGAACTAGGAATGAATGATGCTATGAAATAGGATTGAGAAACTGAATTTTTTTTTAAAAAGTAGAAAAAAGGATAGGATTTATCTTGGGTTGAAATTCCATTGAACAAGAGCCACAAATTGGCACAATCAGTGATATGCAAATAGCCTTTTTTCCTTAGGAAGTGTAAATACATTTGAACTTTAAATATACCCTAGACCAGTAAGAAGATCAATTAAAAACCTAAATCAGTTTTTCCATAATTCAAGATAGGGTGCTGATACGGTATTCTGAGACCCAAATTCGTGGTATTCACTTTTGATTTTTTTCAGTTCTTCATTAGTTCTGAGTTCTAAATTTGCTAATAATTCTGAATCTGTAAATGGGAAACGGGATAAACTCGATTTGGTTTTCTTATGTTACGAGAAATCCTTGAATCGTTTACTGAAATCTTGATGGAAAACATCCAAATTTGGGTAGTTAGTGAAATCTTCTTTTTTAATGGTTTTGCTGATCAATTTGAGAAGTATTTATTCATAACTCTGAATATATTTTTATTTCAGCATAGCAGAAAAAATTCCCTCCCCTCTCCAAATGCACTCCTAGTGGTTTTTGTATTAAATAAATTCATCAAACTGTAACTATACAGGGTGATTCACTGCCAGATCGACTAACTTGAGAGGTGTGTAGGGGGTATAGATATGGTTCGGAATCACATAGAAAGAAAGGTCGCAAATGTCGTAGTTGCGAGGTGTGGTGCAAAGAAGCTGAGAGAAACCGCAACACATTAATGGGGAGAAAATATTTTATCGAAAGTTTGTACTACAATAGGTGTTCGAAATTATGGCAGAAGTCAACAAGCAGGCCTGAAAGAGGTGCTACATGGAATTCCCTACATTCTGAAAGATTCCTGGTATGCCACGTATCCTCCTGGCATCTACAGATATTCGAGTGATGAGATCGCCAACTGAAGGGACGGGCATCTCGTACACCAAAAAAAAAAAAAATCGTTAAAAAACCAGCTTCTTGTAAACTTCTGTTTATACTTGCGAAGGTTTTATGATGTGGAACACGTCTGTTTAAGTAACGTTCCTAGTACAACCGCCTAGTTATGGTCCCTTTACAATCCACATCTCCGTACACTATCAGCATGTCAGCAGTTTTTGTTTTGAATACGAGTTCATCCTACTACCTCTGGAAAAGGATCGTAGCTGACGATTTACAGCAGGATCGGTGTTCATGAAACCTTTCGTTCAGTGACATCTATCGCAAGATTGTCTGGAAGAATCTCCCTGAACATCAGGAATTCCATGCAGCGTCACGATCACATTTACCAGACGACTTCTGGTCGTCATTTCGAACACCTGTCGTAATACAGCCGTTTAATAAAATGGTTTCTGCCCCATTAATGTGTTGCTGATTCTGTTCTTTTCTGCTTTTTTGCACCACAGCTTGCAACTATGGCATTTGCGACCTTGCATTCCTAGATGATTTTGAGTCGTCATTGAACCACCTGCACAACCTTCAGGTTTGTCGGTCTGATTCTGCGTATTGACTTCAATAAATACTTAATAAAGTACTGCGAAAGAAGTAAGCGTTTATTCACGCCTTATATTAAAACGACACTAGGTATATTGGCAGTGGGGTTCGTTCTCAAATAAGCTATATCATTTTTATGATGTTATCAGGTTGACCTTAAATCTAGATTCATTTCTCAGTATTTTTAGTACAAACATGATGGATTATATTAAAATGTGTTCCAATATTTACAAAATAAAACATTTATTTTTCAATGGTTTGCATTGTAAGGCTTCTGCCTCTTGTATATCACGCTTTCAACTAATGAATTTTGGTAAATCACCCAAACGTGCTTAACATTCTAGTCAATGTAATCAAAGTTACTTGAATTGTATAATAGTTGTCTAACTATTGTAAGTGTCAATTTCCTCTTAACTCATTGTCTACCATCTCCTGATATTCTTAAGTGTCCTCTGGTGACCCTTAACACCTATTTCGAGAACCTAAATGTTTGAAAGATTAGGCTGCTAAATTTTAAGCATTATAGTAGAACCTGTTTTTGTGCGGTCCTTTTTTATGCAATTTTATTTTTGTGCGACATTATTTCTGTGCAATTTCTTAGTGCAATCTTTTTTCATGAGGTATATGAATTTCAACAGCTGTGGCACCAAGTGTAATGTTTTCTATCAATGTACATATATGTACTTCAAGGCACTCGTTTCAATGGTTATAAAGTCTCTCGACAATGCAAGTTCAATTGCTTTCTCTCAGTGCACTAGTAGCAAGCGCTTGATAAAAGACGAAACTGTTAACGACAGTGGTATTATCAATAATTTGATAAATTATGAGGACGGACAAATAGAATCGGATTCTTTGAGCGCGCATAAAATGTATGCAGGGTCCCAGCTTTCCAACAAATCTAATAAGCATTTTCTCAAAATAGATACCGATTCCGAAAAGAGTTTAAAATTCCACAAAAAGAGCTTCGATATTTGCATATCTGGTTATCGTGACGTTCACAAGAAAATGGCCAACAGCCTTCAAAAACTTATCACTTACTTTAAGGTGCCAAAAATAAATCGATTGAAATTGTATCTTCAAGTGATGAAAGCGATTTTGAACTAATTTATCGCAGGAAGATGCACGCTTTGGATTACGATGAGTAGCAGTGAATTATGTATGTGCATTTTGAAAACTGCTCCATGTATCCAATGAGAAATTAAATGTTTTAAAAATGTTTACATGTGTAATTTAATTACTTATTTTGTTTGGAAGCACTTTCTCATAAATTTTGTAAATAATTGACGTATTTTCTAAGTGCGATTTTTTTATGTGGTCTCTCTCTCTCCACTGCATAAAATAAATTTCCTGAAGTATGCCGACAAAGTTGTTTGTTGTAAGTATTTACGAAATTTTCGAATATTTTTTTGTGAATCCCTATTTATCACTCAAAATTAATCAAAGACTATCATTAAACTTAAAACGAGGACTTTCAAGTAGCAGGCAAATAATTTATACTGCACTTGGAAATTTGTAAAAGCAATTTTTTGAACTTTTGAAATCACTTTAGTTTTATAAGCATTATTTTTATTGTTTTGTCTTTGAGACATATTGCTTTGAAATTAATTGCATAGAGAAAATAAAACGAAATAGTGTCTATCGAAATGGTTATTTGGAAAAGGAAACTAATTTTGAAATAACGATTTCTTTTTTTTTTATTTTGTCCTATGGAACAAAATAAAATTAACTTGAAAAGACAGAATTAGAAGCAATAACCTGGTTAGAGATTTAATAAAAAATCTGAATAAATGCTAAAATATAAGTATATAAGAAAATGAATAGAAATAGACATTAGAGTGTTAAATAAAATAAATATTTTTATCTTAATCAAGCTATATGGGTTATACTCTTTTAAATGTAAGGAATTTAAATTGGTAGTTCTCTCTATTTCTCGCTTTTTTAAAAAAAAATGAGCAAAAATGCGTTTAGTAGAAGCATTCTGAAGAAAATACATGAAATTATTATCAGGTAGAGTAATCAATTTACACTTCGAGGAAAGGGCCACCATCAAAAAGTAATTCCCGTACAAGTGTTAGTGACATTAAATCCATTATGTCTTGCAAACGAAATGGATGACAAGAGTCGTATTGAATATCGGGTACTGGGAATGTCATTGAATTGTAAAAAAAAAAATACTCCGGTTTCGAAGCATCACTTTTGATTTTTGTGTATCATAATTAACTTAGAGTCGTTTTTATTACAAGATATTTTACATAGGTTTAACATTGGGTAAATCTGTAATTACATTTGAATGAATCACATACATTCAAACCAAAAATCTTAACTATACATTTCTTCTAAGAGGGAAAAAAAGAAATCACAATTATTCTGTGTTTTCCAATTTTAAAACATGAATAACAAGAAAATAAGATGCTGTACACTACATTAGCTAATTTACCATTTTCTTCTTTACAATACTTAATTTTTGTGAACACAGGCTTTGACCATTTTGTAACCTGCTGAAAACATAAGCAAGACACAATAGCTCTTGTTGTTTGATAAAAAAATTTTATCACGATAATTTAAGTTTTTTCAGACTCTGATTTATGCGTACAGTCCGCAGTAAATATTTCAGTTCCACTCTTTTCGAAAAAAAAAATTCTATCTTTTTATGTTTATTCTGAGTAAAACAGAAACAAAATCTTCTAGTTTGTGGTTATGTAAACAAGAGAGAGAGAGAGAGAGACAAATAGACTTAATTATTAACAAAATGCAGTCAAAGATAAATTACTAATTTTTTTTTTACTAATCTCGGTAGTTAATTTAATAAATTATCTCATTTGAATCAACACACATTCAGATATTTACAAAGTGATGGTTAGGAGTTTGTGGTATAAGATCTTTTAGACTCATGTAGAAAGCGGAAAACACAAAAAAGGGATGAATTATTAAAAGTACATTATTTTATTAAATGCGCAAAGCTTTAACTCTAAAAAATTCTATAGAATTGACTATATTAAAAATGAGAAAACATGTTAATCGAGTTACAGTTTCTTTTTCTCATGATCAGTAAGTTAGAAATCTTCTGATATTTGCATAGTTACAAATAACAGTGATAAATGGAATTGTAAGTGATTCGCTACTTGTATACATATTTTTGTCCATATGACAAAAACTTGGATACACATTGCTAGATCTTTGCAACAAAGGAATTTATTTACATGACGAGAAATGGGTTACATTTATCTCATTCACTGTCTCAAAGCATCTGGAAACATAGACTAAAAACTTAGCTAGTCAGAGATAAAATCACAATTCAATGTTTGAGGCTACTCTGTAGTATATTAAGTAGAATAGATTGCGTATCTTTTTCTTTTATGCCGTAACGAATTCCGATGAAACGTATAATTCAAGCATAACATAAGATGCATAAGATGATAAGATACATAATATGAAACATAATAATTCAAATCAATAGTTTTTCGCTCGAGGTGTCAAAAGATTTTTTAGCTGACACGGAAATCACCCTAATGCTCCGCTTAACTGTGGGTGGTAAATAATACATTGGTTTCCTTAGGTTTTACACAAATCTTGGTAACTTGGATTGCTAACGAAGCACACAACGTTTATATCACCCACGAATGTATTTATCCATAAATTTCGAAAGTGGGGGGAGAGATCTAATTTTTTTAAAGAAGTTAAGATATTTCATGCCTAGGAGTAATAAATCCCATAAAATTAACTCTTTCTTTTCCAAAACACACTTTTACACGTATACTACCAGATTTGGACAACTTACACGCTCCGACAACTTATAGAAAACACGATATCTTTTTTCTTGAAAAAAATTTCTTATCAGAGGAATGTATGCTGCTCTTAATCGATGCATTAATTAAAAAATAATAATTTTCAATGAATTTCTTAGAACAAATAAAATATTATTCACAGAAATTTTTATTGAGAAATATCTACTGGCAACTTTCACACACATCCAGCTTTCTGGTATATTACGACAATCAGTGACAAAATGGTTTCAAGTAATTAAGTGTTTCTTAAGGTATTATGCAAAAAGTTTTTAATTGCGAAAATCCTGCAAAAATATATAAATAATGTCTTCATTTAAAAATTCTGAAAAAAAAAGGAAAAAAAAAAAAGAAATTATGAAATGTGTGTGACTATTTTAATATTTTGGATGATACCTGGATGACATTTGAGCATTTCGATAAAATTTTGGTCGAATGATAAAGAGATATCTAAATTGGGAGATACTCTCCCTTCAAACGACACCCCAGGAAGGACTTGGTTCTGAATCTCAGCTTCATTTAACATGCAACAGCATTTATTAACAACTCAATCCGCATATAGCCTGTTATGACATTGGTTCTTAAACTTTCAACATTGTGGATCCAATATTCAATCATAATTTTCATCACCCCCTCCCTCTCTCCATCAAATAACAATGTATTGATTTCAATAATACTATTATTTGATGCTAAAACTACAATACCATTTTAACCTCTTCAGTGCCACCGGTGTATGTAACTTCTCACTTAGCCAAAGCATTAATTGCCCTGCACGTATATATAGGTCTTTCCGATCTTCTCCATGCACTGCTATCGATAAAAATATCCCGAAGGCTTTGGAATGCAATAAATGAACCTTGACAGTGTTTGCGAAGGATTTACTTATTGCAGAGAAGGTTTTACTTATTTATTTATTTCACTCCCCTCCCCTTGTTCATTCGTTTTCGTCACATACGCACGCCTATGTGGAAAACAATGGCATTGGAGAGCGAATCACGTACCTTTTAAATCGGCAGTTAAGAGATTAATTATAAACCGTACAAATTATTGATATGATTGTTAATTTTTGTAAAAATTTTATATATGACAAGCCCATGGGGTACTTGTAATTATTAAACTTATTTTTAGTTTAGTATTGTTAAATTAATTATGAAATACATTTTGCAGTAGTGTTACATTTATAAGTGTATTATATTTGTGCAAATGTGTATTTTATGTTTTATTATGTTAGAATGTATTTTATTTGTTTACTTTCTGTAAATTCATAATTTTTTGAAATAATCATTTGCTTTCGACTTTTCAATAGGCCCGTGGCCCCGCACTCTTGTAGGCTTATCACACTTTCCTAGAAGGGGCAGTTTGAGAAACGCTGTGTTATGAAGTAGACCAGGGTTCGGCAAATTTGTCGCCGTATTGTGCCAAACCAATCTATCAATATGATCAAGGGTTTGAATAAATACGTTCAATACTTTGAATTGGGACTATGGTAACTTGCAGAAAAATAGTATAAAATCTGGTTTTGTATTTTTGTTGAAGAATTCTTAGAATGTTTGAATTTCAGCAAACTTAAGGATATCTCACAAATATTAAATTTTAATGATATTTTATCAAGCACCTAATGAATGCAATGATGATTTTAGCTCATATTTTTATATGGGATATGTGCACTTAAGAAAGTAAATGTAATATGTTCAAATAAATTATTTTATCTGGATTGATTAAATTTTCGCTTATTAACGTCATGTTCTGATGTAATGTCAAAGATATTAGTGGAGGATCTTACAACTTTTAACCACATCAAATGACAAGGACACCTAAGTTGTCATCCATTTTTCCAACATTTTATTTTGAAAAATCTAAATTTGCCATCGAACTATTTTACGATCTACATTTTCTAAGATTCATTGCATATACTGCTGTCTCTGTTTCTGCAAAGGATCACTAAAAACAATCGATATGCCTTATAATTTTGAGCAATGGTCAGATGGCAAAATTTTTGACACACTGTTATGAGAAGTTAATTTAAATCACTTAAAATAATAAGAAAGTCAACAGATGGTCTAAAAATGGGATTTATCAATATGAAAAGGATTTTAAAGTATTTCATATTTATTAAAAAATACGGTATAGCCCAAAACATATGAAGAAGTAGATCACAGTATTATAATGTACAATCAATAAGGCAGTTTCATTTCTACTTTACACTTGTTGGATTTATAAAGCCCCTTTGATTTATGTCCGTCAAAAAGAGGCAGAGTAAATCGTTCTTTTAAATAAAATTAAGAAGTTTCATCCACACACATACACGAAGTAATTCGTATTAGAAGGTTCTCATTTGCTCGAGTTTAGCTCAAATCAATCACTCATTCTTGTATATTATTACTTCATCCTTCTTTTTCTCTGGGGTTTAGTTGTAATCAAAAGATTAGTTACTAAGTATACCATGCGACCGTGGTCGTCAAGTGTTTGTGAACTCGTAGCATAAGTGGTCGAGTCATGGGTTCGAGTTCTGTTGACACTGAAAGCCCACGGTATGGATGGACTGCTGCACGTTATATCTGTCGAGGCTCAAAGCTAATACGTTGGTGCATTGCAGAAGACTTGACAGTGGAGTGTTGGCTCAGGTGTCGTTCCCATCACCTGACCGAAATTCAAAAATATGAGATCAAAAAATGACTGGTCAATTCCTATATTGCGCTATCAAACATAAAAATGGCATGTCGAACCTAATTACCAATAATGTATTCTACATATTAAAGTAATATTAATTATGTAAACACTGAATTATATATTATAAATATAAAGAATTGTACACACACAATTTTTTCGAAAACTTCATAAACTTAAAACAATAAGATTTGATAAGGCATGAGAATTTGAGATCTACTTACCAGCTGGATTATCATGATCCTCACGCAGTCGCTCAAAATGCTCTTCCCACATCTTTGGGAGCTAAATGAGTTGCTTTGCTTTAAAGTGTAATTAAATAAGCAGACTAAAATCACATGATGACAAAGAGAAAAAAAGGAGTTACAATGTAAATAACGTATGATCTGAGAATACTATTTTTAATAGGATTACAAATAATGTAGTTCATTCCTAATTTGGAAAAGGGAAAATAATAGTAAAATAGTAGTCTATACAAATAAATAAAATTGAAGTGTCTGTTTGTAATTTCAAATTAGCAGCTTTTTACTTAATGCGCTAAAAGTATATACGGTACTCATAACAAAAAACCAATTTTAAAATTTTTTTTCTGTCTGTCTGTCTGTCTGTTTGTTCCGGCTAATCTCGGAAACGGCTGGTGCGATTTTAAAAATTGTTTCACTAATGGAAAGCTACATTAACGGGGAGTAACATAGGCTATATTTTATTCCCGTATTCTTACGGGAACGGAAACTATACGGGTGAACGTGAAACTGAATGCCAAGATGAACGCCAAATTGAACGCAAGGCTGAGCTAATGAAGTCGTTGTTTTGGTTACTGGCAACCGATGCTCTTCATGAGACATAATAGTGTTACGCGCACATGATAATACGCTGACATGTGCCATAATTTTTTTTTATGATAGTTATCTCACTGTTCAGTTAAGTAGAGCATCGGCTGTTTCGGATGCACTTTTAAAAATAATAAATCAAGGCTTCATAAGCAAAAAGCAATGCAAGAAACAAAAAATTGATAAGTTTTACGGTTAGTTTTAATCCTTTCTTTTTTTTTATTTATATTTTTAGTCACATTTAAACAATAGTTATTATAATCCCAATCTATATCTATACAAATAAATAAAATTGAAGTGTCTGTTTGTAATTTCAAATTAGCAGCTTTTTACTTAATGCACTAAAAGTATATACGGTACTCATAACAAAAAACCAATTTTTAAAATTTTTGTCTGTCTGTCTGTCTGTCAGAATATAAACAGATATATTTATAAAACATCATGAAATACCCAGCGAAGCGGGAGGGTAGCGGCTAGTTAAAAATAATATTGAAAGCATGTTTACCAAGAGTAATGTATAGCTTACGGAATCAACTATTACTATATCTGTGAAATGAGTTTCTTTGCTCAGTTAGCTTCCTATAACAAAGAGCTGAAAGTTGTGATTCGGAAGATCATGAAAATAGACCTTAAGAACTGAGCTAATTACTTACTTTCAAAGACTTCATTGGGAGTTAATATGGATAACCTTTAATAAATGAACATAAGTATTCTTGGATAAACTAAAGATCAAATTCTCGATCAAAAGCAAAAGAGTGATTCAGTAAATAATAAACTATAACTATCTCAGTATTTCAGCAAGTGGGAATACTGTATAAAACAAAAATATTGCGTTGAATGCAAACACATTTATTTATTCTTCTTGTTCAAGTGTAATTTTTGTAGGATGCTTTACAGAAAGTAGTTGAAAAATCAACAACTGTAACTTTATCTAAAACATTCTCCTGATAAGAGTCAATTCTAACTTCAACTTTGAAGGAGTTAAAATCCATTAGGCCCTTAAACGCGGAAAATTGAAATATATAATTTCTTCCTTTCACGAAACCATTTCAAAATATGTTCTAATAACATATCTGTAGGAATAATCCATTTTATTCCTTCTTACGTACTTCCGGTTCCTCTTGTAGAAAGAGAAATTATTTTTTTCCTTACCTTTGAAGGACAATGAAGGCTAATGTGAAGACAGAATGGACTTTTAGAAGGAAAAGGCAATAAAATATTTTCTCTGGCATTTTATGTCTTCTCATTTCGTTTGCCTGATGCGGAGTGCCCGGAGAAGGAACACTTTGTATTCTGATGCAAAAAAATTTAAAAGGCCTTTGGGATGAGAAGTAAAAATCTTCAAAAGTGTTACGCAATTAACCGTGAATTTATTTTAATTCGCATGTGCTTTTTTCGCCATAAGATAAAACCATTATTTACAGATAAGAAAGCTTAGTTAATTTTACTTTTAATTCTTTTACTTGTACCTGAATCAGGTACTTATACTATTGCAATCATATTGGCTATGTTGAAGAAAACCACACGAATTCTAAAAACAGAATACGCTGACGGGTATTCGGAAATAACAAGCACTAACAACAACAACAAAAATACGAAAATAATGACTAATTTATATTTTTTTATAATTATTAATTTTATATTATATTAATTTATTTTAATATTATATGAAAGGAAACATAATTTATTAGAAATAATATGATAATATAATATATAACAGTAGTTTTTTTTTGTATAATTACACTATCATTAATTTTATTATTAAATTGTATTGTTTAAGAATTTGGTCATTTTTTCAGATTAGCATTTTAGTATTCACGCTTTCCATATCAACGAACGATTAGGCTTAGACGTTTTTTAGCGAAAAATATGAAACAAAGTACATGGTTGCCAATTCAAAGTCTAGGACACGTTCGAAATCGGGGTTGACAGTTTGGTGAGTTATCTTGAAAGTTGACCGGGTTACGCTAGTACTTAAGAACCCTGACTCATCTTGGAATGAGATAAGAATTTGGTTATAGTCAGGAATGTTAAAAAGCACATATGTGTTTACTGGATTAATAAAATCTAGATGGAAAAATTATTAAAAAAAATTAGCATAAGAATTAGTCCAAAAATACAGAACAGGTTCTTTAAGTTAGACTAAATCACACAATGTAATACTCTTATGGTTTGGGGGATATTTAGTAAACGTTTTTAAACCAAAAGAGCTAATTAAATATTCTTTAAACTCATCTATTCATAATGAATAGGCTTTATATTATTTTGCCCTGTCAGTCATTAGTTTTATTAATCATTTAAAACGAAATTTGTATTTATTTGCTTCCAATATTTTTGTTCTTCGTTTCATGAAATTCAGGCACTAACAACAAAAATTAAGATACTATTTAGTGTGCCCAAGTTGGTCCTCATCGAAGAATTCCTCTTTTGAGTACTTCAGAGCGCTGAGAAAGATCCTAGATTTTTCTTAATTGAGGAATTAATAATTAGTAAATGTTCTTGAAATTAAGGAAACAGCAGAGACATTTTACCTTTGTGGATCCAAAATTAAATCACAATTGTGTCATAGAATTCACGATTTTAATGACTTGATAAATGCAGTATATATCGATGTTTTAATTGGGGTTTTCTATGTTTAAAATTCGGTTTAATCTCATATACAGGATGTCCCAGGTTTACAGGGACAAAATTTAAGAGGAGGTAGAGGACACCATAAGGATCTAGATGCGCATAATAACCCATGGTCGAAAACGACTTCATTCAGTACTAGGTGGCATTGTACACAAGAGCATTTATGGAAACATACTTGAATTACCGCACTTATTTAAACCGGCATCGCTCGCAGAAAAGTATATAGGCCTTTTTACAAACACTGAACTGTCTGATATGAACCTGATTTACGGAATTTCAGAAAGAAATGCACTATCAGAGGAATGATTGTACAGCGAAAGGTACCCACACAAAGATGCACCGGACGCCATGATGTTCGCTAATTTGCGTCCCAATTTGCGTGAATATGGCTCATTATGAGGTAATAGGCACAGTGAGGATGGAACACGCATTCCAACACATTTTGTTTCATGCATGGAACAAAATTTGTTTGGATACTGTTCGAAGGAATCCTAGTACCAGGATGGGAGCTTGATACACTCATCGCCCAGCCTCACAGTGCCTATTACCTCGTAATGATCCATGCTCACACAAATTGGGACGCAAATTAACAAACATCACGGCGTCCGGTGCATCTCTCCTCAGAGCGCCCTCAGTACCAATAAACGGTGATACTCCACTTAGGGATTTCGATGCCCGACGAATGAAAGCGGAGAATATAAGCGTCCCAACGACTTGGTGACCCTGACGAAACTTTTGCAAGTGACTTTATTTTTCTTTTCCCCAACGAACAACGGAGTGCTTTGTACTTTAATATTGTATTCTAGACAATAGTTATTTAACCTTGAAATGAAGTGATTTTTAACGATTAGCTGCAGGACCGTAAACGCTACCCTTTCAAGATACTACAATGTCTTATTATACGAATCTGAATCCTTATGGTGTCTCGTACATCCCCTTAAAGTTTGACCCTATGAACTTGGGACACCCTGTATAATTGTTTGTGTATAAAAATTTAAGGATAATTTGTAAAATAAGTTAATACATAGATAATTTGAAGTTACGAAGTCGAGTGTCATGTGCATTATGATTACCACATTTCAAAGCATAGAGGTTTGAAGACTATAATCTAATTTGTGACTGTTGGCAATGTCAATACAATAGATCAGTATATTTTTATAAGGTAGAAAAAATGTGTCTTTAATATATTATTTGAAATGTTAAAAATACCTTTTTACCTTAAATTTAAGACGATGTTAAGCGCTCAAGATCGGATGATAAATTATATTGTGAATGTAGCCTGTAAATAAGTCAAAAGCAAATCTGTGTAAAATTAAATCATTGTCTTTCAGTTGAAAATGCAACAGAAAATTAGAAGCAAATTTTCTGCATCACGTTTTTGTATTGAAAGAAAGGACAAAATAACTGTAGACATACATTTTGCTAAGCAATTAATTTACTGGTAAGCGTATCCAAAGATGTAAAAAAGTATTTTAAAAACAAAGAAGCGTATCAGAATATTAAAAAATAAATGCTTTCCTTCATTTGGCGTTTGGAAAATACGGTAGTTTATTTAGTTTAGAATTATGTAAAGCATTTTTGTCAATTTTAAAATACTTGATTGAGTATATGAACAATAACTGTTGAGAAGGCTCACAAATGCCTATGCGTAGCATAATTCAAAAAGAAAATATGATTTTCATACGATGCACCTATGATTAATTCTACTATGTCAAAAATAAGCTTTAGAATTAGGAAAAAAACAATAATTCTAGCGATTTCACACAAGATAAATATTACAAATATTTAGAAAAAATTATACTATAGATTATTATACTATACATTAATATGCTATATATTACTATACTATATATTACTATACAATATATTAATGTACTATATATTACTAAAAATATACTATATATATTTTTTTTCCCGACATATTTGTAAAATTTGTAGATTGAATACAGCAACGAGTAAAATTCTTCAAACTGAAGCAATGGATTTTATATATAAAAATAATATTTTTTTGAAAACATACTTTGTTTGTTTTTTAACCAAGTACGGAGAATAAATAATATCTAAAACCAACAAGTTTACTAAATATCTGTGAATATATACTTGTTTAGGTTCAGAGAGCTTTTAAGATGGACCCTTTCTATTTTTTGCATTAGTAATATAGTAATTGTTGCCAAATGTTTTTGATAATAAAAAGCAAAAATTTCACAGTTGGTGGGGAAAAAAAGGAATAAAACCATCACTGCAAAATGAAATTAGAATGCAATGAATGAATAGAATGAAAGGAAAGCAGCCTATTGGAAATTCATCTCTGTTAAATAATTAAATTGGATGGGGAATATATTAAATCACCCACTTAATGGGATTCGCTTTGTCTCATAATCTGATTATTCTGTATTTGATTATATCAATTATGCAATGGGTCCCCGAAGTGCGAAACATTTAATGCGCAACCAATTAATATGTATAATATCATTACTTTAAAAGTAACAATAAATATTCTTTATCGGAGGTTTTTAGAAATTACACCGTCGCTGAAGGTTTATACGAATAAGAAAAGGAATGTGGAATGGTCAGTTATTTTAGGTTAAACACAACGAATTAATTAATGGCACCATCGAAAAATGCCAGAAAGAGATTTTGGTTGATATGCATGAGATCAATGATTATAAACTGATTGAGTAATTTCTTAAAAGTCGTTATTTCCGCAAATTAAAATTTTGCTCTTTTCAAATATACGTGTTTTAGATTAACTCTTTAACTTTCATGGTTAAAAGAGTTTACACGAATAGTTATAAGGCAACGGTAGTCTAGTGGTCAAGGTCATCGACTAGTACCACTGAGGACTCGCTGTGAAGAGGGGCTGATATTATTAAATCTGTCGAGGCTGAAAGTTCTCCCTTTGGCGTAATGTGAAAATTTGGAGAGGGGATGTCAGCTCAGGCGTTGTCTTCGTCACATGAAGATGGTTCAAAATTATAAGGCCCGCTGCTAATATCCTTGCTTTGCCTTATAGTGAAATGTGAATAAACTATTCACTCGCTTTACACATAATTATTAAGGAAAATATCGACCAAATTTATATAAAATTTTTTTCATAAGATAATAATTATTGTTCTCTTGATAATACTAATATTATATTTTGCTACTATAAAAAGCCTAAATTACGTTTAGCACACTGATATTAAAAGAGAAAAAAATAAAAACAGGAAATATAAACCTTATTTCTAAATAGGAAATGCTATTTTTACGTAGATATGAAAAGATGTTTGCACAATCAATATTTTAGGATTTATATCACAATTATTGAACATAATTGTAACATATAAGACACAGAAAAATTAACACTATTAAAAACATATTTCCAAGGCAACAAATTTTATTTCGATATTCTCTAGAAAACAGAGTATACGTATTTTACAATAAACAATTAATAAACTTTTATTGTCTCCCAGTAGCACCCATTCGAAGTTCACATAAGCATAAAATAAAACAATACAAATTCGCTGTCACAATGTCGCAGGAGGGAAATAAAACGCAAAGCCGTTGTTGAATGTGAACACTTTAAACTCTGCTTTCCTGCAGATCATTTATATAGCATGTATAGCCATTTAGATATCTCTCTTCAAATTATCATTCTTGACCAGGGGCAGAGAGATTTAAGTTTCATATACTTCCCCCCACTTTTGTGTGTAGCCCAACGATTCCAAGTAATGGTAGTTTGTCAAGTAAGCACTCACTTTAAACAATTTACAAAGCAGTATTTTATGCAAAGTTAAAACACACACACACACACACACACACACACACACACACACACACACCACACACACACACACACACACACACACACACACACACACACACACACAACACACACATATATATATATATATATATATATAATAATAACTTTCCAAATACTTTTTTCAATAACATTTAGCTGAATAATTATTTAGAAGACAAATTACAGTAAATAAGTCTATCTTTTTATTTATACTTCTCATGTATAGAAGCTTCTGTGTGTGAGATCAGATAAAATTACATACAATTATGTAAATTGTTAATGAAATACGAAACTAAATAATGAATATTTGTGATTTTACTTTTGAGAAAAATCTTTTTTTTTAAAGTAAATAAGTGGGTTTTTTTCTTTGTTCATAATATGACTAACGGCACAAGACCTGATTCCACAAGATATATAACATAAAGAAAGGTGTCAATGCGCTGAATATCTTTTTCCACCAACTTCAATAGGAAACAGATATTTGTTTTCATTTTGACATAGGTTTTCATACTTACCACGATCAAATTCACACTGCTGGTCCCACACAAAATGCAATAACAAGAAGGAGCAGAGATATTACAACCAAATTTATTTGGCAGATAACATGTTGTACTAAAATCAAACGATTAAAATTACAGTCTTTTGTGAAGTGTGGATGATGACAGAATCAGTAGTTAGTTTTGCTACTATTGTTGGCTATAATTGCTGCCACACACCTTGGCATAGATTCAAAGAGGCTTTAGATGTATTCTTCGGGTACAGTAGTCCATGTGGCTTCCATGTATTGCCAAAATTGATTTGGTGTAGCAGCGGGTTGTGTTTCCCGGAAAAGTCGTTGTACAAGCACATACTACATAATTTCGATTAGCAATAGATTGGAGAACAAGCAGGACAAAATAAGCAATTCAATCTCATGGATAAAGAAGAACTGTTCAACATTGCCTGCCACGTGTGGTAGCGAATTATCCTGCAGGAATACTGCTGATGGCAAGCGCTGAATGTATGGGAGGACCACGGGCTCCAACACCTCAGAGATGTAACCCTGGCTTTTCAGTGTACTAACAATGCTTACGAGACGGGCGTGGCAGTGAAATCCAATACTCCACAGACCATGATACCGGGTGTTTTACGAGTGTGGTGATGCATGACGCACACAATAGTTTAGCAGCCTCTCACGAGGGTTTCCCCAAACTCAAATCCGTCCATCATGTTGTGGCAGGCAGAAGCCGAATTCGTCAGTTAGTACAATGTCGCTCCATTCCATTCTCCATGTCCATCATTCATCACACCATTGACAGCGCAAACGTCTGTGATTCCCAGCCAATGGTAAACAAAACAATGGACGCCTTGGGGACATTCCACTCTGCTGCAAACGGCACTTAATGGTACGAGCGGACATGGCATGATGCGCAACAGACTGAATCTGTTGTGCTATAGTTCGTGATGTGGCTGTGCGATCCCTCAGTGCCATGTGCACAATCCTCTGGTTATCACGGGCAGTGGTGCAGCGACCTGGGTGCAATTGGCCCCGTCGGTCCATCGTTTACTCCAGTATTCGCCGATGACTGACCCTCATCACAGTTGCTTGGTTTCGTCCAACTTGTTGACCGATTTCTCAGAAAGATAATCTGCAATCCATGTAGGCTTCTATTCTTCCTCGGTCGAATTCAGAAACTTGATCAAAAGACACTCGATGTCTTCCACGAGGCATAAGTAAACAGCTTACGGAAAAAAAACGTGCAAAAAACAGCTGCCGTAATTCAAATCGCCATCCTGTTCTCCTTTTAAATAATATTTGCGGGTGGCGCTACGGTCGCCCGTGATGTGTGTCAGTGCTGTAATAAAAATGATTTGCATAATTTTTCTCCGCCAATGCATGATGTAAGTTCCACATGATTTACATCAGGGGTATCAAACCGGCTAATATATTGACACACAAAAATATATATCATAAAATCTAGCGTATAACGCGCACTTTGAGCACAGCAAATGAGATCGAAATTTACGGAGGCGCGTTATACGTCGTCTATTAAAATGATAGCTCTAAAAATAAAGAGAAGAAGATCATAAAAAAAATTAATACTTCTACACACATCGAAATACTGTTTGTTTAAAAGAAATGATATTCGTCATGGACATAAAGGTTAGTAGTTTTAGAAGTATACTTTTTTTCAAAATCTTGAGATCCTACTGTGAATAAACAACTTAAAAAAAAGAGCATTGCACATGTACATTTCAGAGTTCTCTCGGGAAAAGGGAGTGCACGTTACACGGAGTGCACCTAAAATTTAAAAAATGCAGCTTGAAATTATAGGTGCTTGTTATACGCCTGAGTGCGTTATCCACCAGATTTTACGGCAATAAAAAAAATAGGAAAAATAGCAATAGAGAAGAGATGTTACGTGTCAGGATGTAAGCATTAATTTATATTCTTTTATATGTGTATTATAAATTGTATTATTATTATTCGAACATTATTATTACATTGTATAATGTATTATTCGAAATAAACCATTTCTATGATTATTGATTTTTTGCGGTCCACCTAAGATTAAACCTTGTTATTTCAGCCCAAGTTAGGTTTTGAGTTTGACACCCTTGGTTTATGTGTTTCCTTCGGGATGTTGCATTTTCAGTGGCTAGAAGTGTATGTTAACTTTCTTCATTATACTTGATTTTAAGAAGTGGCTCGTGGCAAGTTGTATGAGCTTCTTCAATATTTGTAGTAAGGTGTTTTTCATTCAAAATCATACACTTTCACTTTTAAAATATCTTTGATTCTTGTTTCCGTATACAACTTAAGTTGAGGTGGCTACTGATTATGTCAATATCCTTTCAAGTTACATGATCATTTATAGATGATATATTAGAAAATGAGTTAAATCCTCTCTCCAATAAAATGTATTTCACGTTTGTCAGTAAACAATGATATAAAATTTTGGAAACCTGTAAGAGTTTTGTAAGCTCTCCTTGAACCTGCAAATTGACATAATAAAAATATCTGTTAAATACAGTTGGACCTCCTTTTTGCGAGCCTCTATTTTTTTTCTGGAACAAAGAACATTTTATTACTTTCTTCGTAAAATAATCTCCAAATAGCGAAGTAAATTTTCTATTTAACGAACTTTTTCTCTTGAGATTTTTTTCTCTCTCTCAGTTTTTTAGATATTTCTGGACATTTCAAATTATTCTCTCTTTTAACACATTTTATGGTGTTCAATGCTTTTAAATTGGTTTTACCAGGTGCCTAACTCACCAAGAGCAATGAAATTGCCTTAATTTTTAAAAGAAAAAACTCAAACACAATTAGTACATTTTATCAGAAAGTAAATTTATGGACGCATCAGGTAATGCTTAAAATTATTGGTTATAAAATAATGTATGTTTAAAATTACTTGTAGGCTTAAAATTAAAAAAAAGTATCATGATTATTTATTTATTTTAATGTGAAACTATATTTTAAAGTTGAAAATATAGTGTATTCCTAGACGTTTTTTTTCTTCTTGGAGATTTCTCTTTAATGGAAAGATACATAAAAAAAAAAATAGATATGAATTTACAAAAAAAGTGTGAGTAATTTCTTTTTTAATAATACATATTGTTTATAAATTTAAAATTCATTTTATGTCTTTTATGAAGTACATTAAAATATTAATCTCTCTTTCATGAATTTTCTATATAACGAACTTTTTTCGGGATTTGGCTGTTTTATTAAATAGAGGTCCGACTGGAATTTACAACACGCGAAAGAGTTAAAGGAAAATATTTAAAAAATATGATTATCAGATATTAATTCTTAAATTAAAATGATTTTAAGAACAAAAATAATAGAATTTAAGGAATGACAGCAAATTTGGGAACAAAACGAATTATATAACTTACATTTTTATTTATAAAATGTGAGAGAGTTGCGAGTATTTTTCTCAGAGTTACTTCATAGGATTTCATGAACAATCCTTTGGTTTTAAAATTAATGATGTTCCACCTTTAAATATATGCATTTTCAAATTCAGGAGAAGAATTTATTTTAAATGAAGGTTCAGTTTACGAAAGCATTGTCAATTTATCTCAATTACAGTATGAAAGTTTACGCAAGGTGAATGCTTTAAAAATAATTGAGCATCTGTTAGCAAATCGTAAATTAAAGTAGCAATTACGTATAATTTCCAAAGCAATTAAAGGTTCTTAATTGATTCCATTTTTCCTTTAATGGGGAAAAAGATATATTAATTGGGCTATAAATAGGAACTGAGTAAAAATAACTTTCCTACTCTTTACAATAAAATATTTTAAAGCTTCATTAGTTGTTCGAAGCATATATAGCTGGGGAGTGAATGAGTGAGTGAAAATTACATTTACCTCACACCATAACGCAGCAAGAGGGTCATTGGTGACGGACCTCGTCATTTTAAACCTCGTTCAAGTGAAGAGGACGACTCCTGAGTTGGCACCTCTCTCTCTTAACTACCACACAACAAAAACGGGAATGAGTGATAGAGTGAATATTAACGTCACACAGTATACCGCTATTCGAAGACTATGGGTGACGGACCTGGTAATTTTGAGCCATGGTTGAGTACGACAACTGAGCTGGCACCTACCTCTCCTCACTTCTACATCACACCAATTGGAAGATGTTTGAGCATTGACAGATTTAACACGCATCACTCCCCTTCACGACGGGTCTTCAGTGGTACTAGGTTCGAACTCATGATTCTCCGGCCATGTGTCCGTTACCTTGATTACTTGGCTATAGCGGCCACCCCACCAAAGGTAGGTCAATTAGCCTTGAAGGGTTTAATACGCCAGGGTAATTAAAAAAGGTAGAAACAACGATAATAACTACTAGGAAGTTTATGAATTAAATTAGTAGATTTTAAAATAATAATTTTTATTTTAAAATAATTTTTTTTATTTTAAAATAATTTTTTTATTTTAAAATATTATTTAATAACAATTAGTTCGAAGACTGTGAAGACTAACCTTTTAGATACTATACATAAATAAAAATTTATAACAAATACTGAAATTCCCGTGATTATAAAATTTGCTTTGTATAATACTGATCTTTAATTTCTGACTTGCGTGATATATATTTCAATCAAACCAATGAGTTTTGTTCAATAGCAGGTATAAAAATAAAATTTCACTATGCTGCTTATTTAATTATATATTGTTAAAATTTTCCTCCTGGGTACTTATATTTTTTTAAAGACAATTTGTTATTAGTATTTAAATTACCATATAATCTCAAACTAAATTAAATTTCCATCATCATTTATAAAGAAATACAGTAGCCCGAAATGTGTTTATCTGCCTATTAACAGAATACCAGAATGAAATCAACAATTTAAGAATAGGTTGATCAGAAACAGATTACGAATTAATAGACTAACTGAATTGAGAGACAAGGGGCATAGAATAAATGAGTATTTTCTCAAAACTGGAATCCTTAGTGACTTCAGCCATCAATAATTATTTCACGCATTCGATTTAGCAACTTCACACGAAACAATCACGTTTTGAGTAAATGAAATGATGATATGCGTATACAACTTAATTGATATATTTTAATGATATTATAGATTCAAATCTTTCCTTCGTTTGTTAGAAATAGCCAATGAATTTACCAACACAACCAATAAGATATTTAGTAGCTGTCTTTTGGCGTCTAGGGTTGCCGAATTGTTAAGGAACTAGACTAGTGCCAGAGAGAGTGAATGAGAGTTACATGAACGTCGTACTATAAAGCAACACAAAATCGACAGACCTCGTAATTTTGAACCTCGGTTAAGGGATGAGATAGACACCTGAGGATGCCTTCCTAAGTACCACACAACACCAACTGCAGGACATTTAAGCCTCGGCAGATTTAATGTGCACCGGCCTCCTCTACACGGCGGGTTTTCAGTGGCACCAGTACTTGAACCCATGACACTTGACTTTTGCCAGGCTATATTTTAATCGAATAGCAAGTTTGAATTCGGATTTCACATGATTCGCCTTGTAGAGTCATAGTAGGGCTTATGTTCGTTAAAAGTGTCGAGACTCAAAGTTCTCGAGTTGGTAAATATATGGAGAGGGAGCTAACCATGATTCAAAATTAGATGCTGAAAGGAGCTAAGTATAAGACTATTATCCTTACTGATCTGAATGGTACGAATAGATAAAAACGAAACTTAATTAATACAGTTTATGTTCTAAGTAACAATCTGGCTTTGTTTAAGCTAAAAGCTCTTAAGCTTTGTTTCTGACTAAAATGTCCGAAAAATGCACTTTAAAAAGTCAATTACTTTCTTTACTTCCTGTTTGCATCTCCGCATGGTATTGTATATCGTAATGGAATAGAAAACTGATGCTCTATCATGTTCCATTGAGGTTAGATATTTATGTTTGAACATATTTCGTGTTTTATACTATGAATACATATTTTTTTTACAGAAATGAAATGAATAATAAACATATTTTTTCCAATAATTAAAAGCTTCATTTTACATTTAATATCTCAAAAGGAGGAGTAAATATTACCTCTTACTCTCTTTTATTTAAAATATAATAACTTCTTAAAAGTACTTTTCGAGGACATTATCTCATTTATACTTGTCTACTTTTTTGGAACTGTTTGCGTTAAAATTGAAGGACATGCAGGAATGGTTAAGGGTTTAAGTATATGAAAAGTTATTCACCTTGTGAGCGACTTCGCATTGAAGTCGCTTCCTCACCGTTCTGCCTACTTAAGGGTGTAAGAGGAAACAACACATGACCAGAAACTTATATAATGATTATTATTTTATTATTATTTAAGCACACTAACCAACCACAAGTTAAACCACAAAAGGATGCCCTAGGAGTGAAAAAAGAAAGCAATAGACCCTAAGTGAACAAGCGCAAGTAATCAGTTTAATTTAACTTAATCTATCTTAGACTACAGATTCCCAATCTACTAATTTAGATTGTTGCAAACTCCGTTCTTAACTCAAGTTGTGAAAAACAATTAAATCTCACCTTCGTAACGCCGCAACAATTTCTTCGCTCCTTTTATCTTGCAATTGCAAAACCCTGACTTTTTTCAACAAACTAATCTCCAAATCAGGGTTTCTTCTTGATAGAGATGGCTGTGAATTAACGCGAATGCTAGTCCAAATATTCCTCTAAGAGGATTAGTGTGAAGGTCGCGTAAAGATTCGTCACAACCTGCGTAAAAATTACCAAAAAAAATACTGCAAAGTTTGAAAGGGTAAACTCAATTAATATGCACTAAGCATTCTTCCAATGAAAGTATGAGGAAACTAATTTGCACCTTATTCTTGTAAAAAACACATAAAACGGTGCAAAAAGAAGTTATTTAAAAGGATAATTCGACTTGAATTATACTTCCATTGTAAGAAGCGCGAGACACATCCGACACTCAAGGTACTTAAAACTAAATAAGATTTATTGATTTGTTTCCAGAAAATATTCCCATAAGCCCTTCACACATTTGCTTCGGACTTTTTCACACTAGTTATTCTAATGCTATTGAAGAGTTATCGAGTGGAAGGACTGATAAACGTTAAATTTAACGCGGTTCAAATTCCTCACGTTGGAATGGTGTGGAAATTGAGAGAGTGAGGTGTCTCAAGTGTCATAATCTGCACTTTGATCATGATTTAAAATCACGAGTTCCGCAGCCAATATCCCTCGTGTAGCTTCAAAGTGTGACGTTACTAAATATCAAAACCATACACACTTATGGCATAAATTGAGTTTTAAAAATAAATTGGATTTTTCAAAGATTTCTCAACCGAGAATGTTGGTTTGCCGATGCGATTGTGTAAACAAAGTAACCGTAAAATATTAAGGTGTTAATGTAGATGCATGAAAGAAAGTTGTAAATGTTGCAGTCTATACCCACAGAATCTAATTCATAGGTAGATTGTTTCGAAATCACACACACACACACACACACACACACACACACACACACACACACACACAAGAATTCCTTTAAAAAATTTCTAGTTTTCTTTATTTACATTACTTTAATATTTATTTGTTAAAGAATAGAATCTGGTATTAAGCCAAATATTTATGGGTCATCTCTTCGTAATTTTTTTTTGTTTTGAAACTTGTTGCCATGATTTTATAGTTTTATTTTATCTAAAATAATGTAAACCCTCTAATTTTGATCAGCATTTATTGATATAAGAAATTTCTGAAGAGTTCAATGCCAAGTAGTGTAGTAGTTGAATGGTCATGATCTCGCACTCGTGGTCGGCGTTGTCTTGGCCGGGGTTCCTAATCCTACTGAAGATCCCTCATGTAGGGGTGTAGATAAACGTTAAATTTATCGAAGTTCAAAATCCTTCGATTTTTGGGGAGTAGAAGATTGTTTTGTAGAGGTACCAGATCAGGTGTCCTCGTTACTTGACGGTGGTTCAATATTAAGAGGTACGTCGCTAATAGCCTTTCTGTTGTGTTTCAGATTCAATTAAAATCAAAAATCAAATCAAAAGCTATAAGTAGTATAGTAAAAAATATATTCTTATTAATTTTTTAAAAATTTCACTGCACAAACTTGGTGTCAATGCCACAGATGTAGATAGAAATAAATGATGATAGGGATAAGTTAATTTCTAAAGAACTTTCGCATTATATGTAGAATCCAAATTTTTTTCGATGTCTCCTTTTTCATCCAAAGCTAATCAAAGTTTTAAGTTTTGTAAAAATGTGGCTAGCGTGTTTTGGAGCCCGGATAGCTTACAAAGTTGAGCTCCCTATTTTCTTTAATGAATGTTTTAAGAGCTGGCACACACAGACAGACAAACACACACAAGCGGGTCATTAAAATTATTCTTAGATTGCACTTTTTTAAGGTGTTTTACACCAAACATAGATATATTTTTTCCAATGCTAAAAATATATAAATATCGAAAAAAAATTATTTTTATGAAAAAAAATTAATAGAATGCAATTTCAGGAAGAAAAGGTAATTGTAACATTTTTTTAAATATAAAATCTTTCAGTACAAAGTTTTACTCAGTTCCATCCAGTACCTCAGGATATATTCAAAGTGAAAACGTACGATTGGAAACCATGGATGTTTTAATCCCTTGCTTTGTTGGACCTCACTATTGCTTTATAACTGCTTTGCCGATCCATTTATAAAGTGATTTAACAAAAGGTCAAATTTTACGAATTGTTTATGTCAAACCAATCTATTATATGATGTCTTTTGGGATTTCATCGAATAGCTTTGTACTCAATAATTAGATTAGATTTGAATTTTGATCACGGTTTAGTTAGAATATTCTGTATTTAATTCTGCAACAATGAAAGTCACAAGTGGTGGAAAAATGTCCATTCAGACATTAATTATGTTAACTAGCTGCATGGCCCGGCGTTGCACGGGCTTTTTCAAGTGTATAGATATTTTTGCTTTTAAAATGTCCCCTTCTCGTATTTGTGTAAGCACTCTTCCTGGTGTGTTTGTGACTTTCACATTAATATTTCATTAAAATGCCTTTTTTTTTTGAAATATTATTTTACATCCATATATAGCTGCATGGTCCGGCGTTGCACGGGATTTTTCTTGTATATAACTGTTCTTGTTATTCTGTTTCTCACATACACAATTAATATTGTTAAGTAGATCGGGGTTCGAGGATTTTATGCAAAAGCAGTCGTAAGTAACAAGACAGTTCTTTGCGAGCGATGCGTATTTATTAGCGTAAATCAATCCTTAAAAATACAGGATTCAACAGCAAAGTTCACTGAATAAATAACAGAAGGATTTCACACCTTCAACAGCACTCAGACACAATAAGCAGTGTCTAAGTACACGTATGTAAATGATTATTCACAAGCACAGCCGAGTTGATTAAGTTCAAGGCAAGTCTACTAATCGCTAATCAAAACAGTGCTCACTTCTCGCTGGTTGAAATCAGACTGACCGTTGCGGCGAGTCTCTCTCTATTTATAGCAGAGGCCGAAATTTCTGGAAAGATGCACTCGCGCCACAGATCGTGAAGTTAGTGGATTTTTCTACTAATTTCTAGAAGAATCCAGAGGGTCCCGAACTCGCCAACATGGTCACCAATGTAGCCAAATTGGTCGCCAAAGTCGCCAACTTGGTCACCAAAAATGATGCCAACTTGGCTCTATCGCCAATATTTCGCCAAGTTCCCATTGAATTGCCATTATAACGTAAGGGATGGCTTGCTTGTGAATATTACAATCTTAACATGAAATAAATATAGAGTAATATAAAGGCGTTGCACATCCAAATCCAAATTATTTACATTATTTTATACAAAATTCGTAACAATATGTTTGCCGACGTACTCTCCGAAAGTTGTCCTTCCGCGCATGCAACATAAGCCCTCAAATTCTTGAATTCTGTGGTAGGTTTACCACCATTAATTATTATTGGTCGATTGGGAGAGTTATTTTAGTTTTATTTTTGCGGTTCTCTCCAAAACGAAAAACTACCTTTTTTTTTAAAAAAAAGTTTTATGTATAAAAAATGTCAAAAGATAGAAATTTACAAAATTTCGTAAATTTTTAAAGATTATTACAATATTCCGTTTCAATTTATATTGAAACCTTAGGAAAAGGTAAATATTTACCAACATGCTTAAAAAACAGGTTTATCTCTTTTTAGGAATTTAAGTTAAAAAAAAACACCATAGATATTTTTGCGTTTTAGAAATCATCTCAAATAAATCACATATCAAAAGCAGTTATTTTTCAATCAAAGTGAAGGAATCAGTCAATAAAATTCCAGTAATGCTGAAAACTGGATTTTGACGACAACATATGTAACTGTAAGACTATTATTTCAAGAATATATTTTTCGTTAATCACATGTTAAAAGCTTTTTTTTTTAAATTTGTGAATGAATTAAATCAAAAAAGCTAAGTCATAAAAATTCAGTTAACCTTAAATAAATTTTCAGCGCCATATTATGTCATTGTGTCATATGTTATATCTGCATGGCCTAACCCTGCACGGGCTTTTTCAAGTTTATAACTTTTTGCCAATAGAAATTTCCTCTTCCCATCTCGATGTCACTACTTCCTCGGTTGTGTGTGATTTCTATACTTTGTCATTAAAATTCCATTTTTCGCAATTTGTTCCATATCTTTGTCCCGTTGGACGGATCTGTTTCCCCTCCATTTAGCCCGGCGTTGAACGGGATTTTTCCAGGAGTATAACTTTATCCCAAAGGAAATTCCCTTTTTCCTTCTCGATGTCAGCACTTCTGGGTGAGGATGTATGCCCGATGTGAGGGATTTCTATAGTTATGTCATTAAAATTATCTTCTTCCCGAAATGTCTTCAATTTCTTTTCCTTTACAGACAGATTTCTTTTTCCTCAGCTTAGCCCGGCATTTACACAGGCTTTTTCGTGTATAAAACTCTTTTTCAGTCTTTTTCTCTCAGTGATAAGATTTTTCTTTATATTTCTATATTCGATTTTTAATTTATAAAACTGATCTAGTTTTATTCACAAGAAAACAGATAATGTACGATATTTTTATTAAATAATTTATTTCGTAATAAATAATACAAATCAATACCAATTTAGTTTTTTTAAAAAAATATATATAAATTTATGTAAATTTTTATTAAATAATGAATGAAAAATGACTGCTTATTTCTGGATGTTTGGTTATTTGATTAAAAGTATGTAACTATAAAAAAGGAGTATGGGAGAGTAAACCTAGACACATACATTTGCTTGAATTCACTGCATAAAAAACGTTCAAAATGAAAATAATACTATAAAAAACATTTTGACATTAAAAAGTAGCAATTTTCAAAATTACGAAATTTCTAAATTTTTAGAATAACATTTACAATATTTCATCTCAATCTAACTTAGCATCATCTAGAAATATATATACAACTTACCAATCTACTTTAATAACAATCATAAAACTTTATTTTTTTTTGCTTGGAATTTAAAACCAAGAAAATCCATAGGAATGTGTAAAAAATGTGAAACATTGTAGAAATTGGGATTTTAATAATACATCTCAAGTTAATCACATGTTAAAAGCATTTATTTTTCAAACAGAGTAAGTTAATACAGTCAACAGAGCAACGTCATGAAATTCCAAGTTTGGCTGAAAACCGATTTTCGACGCCTGCTTTTGTCACTGTTGTAACAATAACGTTGCTGCAACAATGGAGACGAATCAAAGTTTGCACGAAAAAAACGGTTTTTCTTAGGTTTTTAATTAATACATTTTCAACTAATTGCAATATCGGAATATAAATGGGCAATACGGTTTCCCCGGAAAATTCCCGATCTTTTGGTACCTTCCGCGAGTTTCTGCGTGGTGCGGGTCGTTAGGAGATAGACGCACATAGATACATACATAGATACATAGATAGGTACATAGATAGATACATACATACTTCTATAGAAAAAACATCAAATGTTTCATATCAGTTCTGGAAAAAATTAAAAAAATTTTCTTTACTTGGTTACGAGGACTTACATATTAGAAAATGTAGAAATTTGATACCCACCATCACATTATTAGATTCTGTAACCACAAACTTAATAACTTTACAGTGATTTGTTCACTAAGGTCATATTACATAGCCATAATATTAATCCCAGGCAAAGATTGGAAAATAAACTGCTGGTTTAATTAAAATTAACGTGGTTTGACTCTGTGTTTGAGAGAAGGATGTCAACTTAATTTGACTCTGCATGAAAATAAAAACGTAACGTACAACGCCAAGCAAGTTATTTCAAAAGATGAACCATTTAGTTAACTTCTCACACTGGTACAACACTTACTACTTTTTTATTCATAACAATTATGGCCAATTTTTTTATTAGTGCACGAAACATCTTAATTTTAAAAACCAAATACCAAAACAATACGCACATGTGTTAGTCAAAAAAGCAACAGTGAGAAAAACACTGATGCTTTGCAACAAATTGAATGTAATTACACAGAATGGTGGTAACAATCACTAGGCATTGTAGTATCTATTCATCTGTTTTACTAATCTATCTGGCTTTATTGCAGTATTTTGGATTGACAAAAGCATGTGTTGTTATTGTTCCATTTCTCAGAATCACAATGATCGAGTGCTCAGAGGTATTGTTTGGATATTTGGTTTTAAAAATAAAGATGTTAAAAAATAAAAAGGCGACCTATAAGAAGTATCACAAAAATTTGTGATACATATTATATATATAGGTTGAAGAGTAAAAAATGTTGACCCTCTTATAATATAAATTAGTCATCTTTTGAAATACCTTGCTTCAGGCAGTATGTTATCTTTTTCTTTATATGCAAAGTCAAAGTTAGATTACATCTTATTTTGTCAAACCTTTACTTAAACTTCCTTACTTTTAACTAAACCATAAAATTTTTATTTTTGCCCTATTTGAGACTGTATTAATAGCATGGCTATATAAGATATCACAAACAATCCCAAGCATGCTTCTCACAAGTTGGCTTATTTATTTAGACTGTCATTAACATTATAGAAGATAACGCTTGTGTAAAAAAAATATTTTAAATTGTGAAATGTGTGGGCATAGTATCTAATGATGTGATGGAGGTGTCAATTATCCACAATTTCAAAAATATTCCACTCATCAGTTAACCACTTGGCATGGAATTTTTATTTTAAATTTCTCCCGGAACTGATAATGACCCCCCCTTTCCCCTCATGCCCACTTGACGTTAAATTTTGATTCACCATGCACATATATATATTCCGTAGCTATTTAAAGGCAAGACTGAATTGGGCAACATAATGGAGGATATCAAGCGAAGAAGAATCTGTAAAAGACTTCATCAGTGAGTAGGTCGTTGATGTGTATTCCATGAACCCCTAGATACCGTGCGGCCCAAAGAAAGTGGGTAGTTGAATTTAGAAAACAGATGCAACATGACTGGAGTGTAGTGCTGTTTACTGACAAACTCCGATACAGTCTACAGTGACACTCAACGTTTTTTTTTGTTTCGAGGGAAAGGTACATTTGGAATAATTCCAAGTTCGCGTTCGTAAAAAATCACTTTACATATAGTGTAGGTTGACGGAATCAGCATACGCCTTACCCAGGCCTGTTTATTACTCAAAAGGGCAATTTGACGCCCCAAATATATGCGGATGAAAAACTGAGACCTTATGCGGTACCTTACAATGCAGCCATTGGCGATTTCTTTCTTTTAAAGCGTTGCAATGTCAGACATCAGACAGCTAGATTTGTGGATAGCATGCTTAACCTTTTATCTACCGCATTATGATGTACTGCAATTTTTTTCAAACAATGTTTTTCTTTTGAGTCATTGCATTGAAAATTAAGGGATGAACATAAATAAATACTCAACTTTGGGAAATTTAATCAATTGCAGCTAATTAATTGACTTGGTACTTTAAAGTACCGCCAGTACATGGAGGGTTAAAATATTCTCGTATTACAAAAAGTCCGTATGACTTTTTTAACGCTGTTTTAACCCTTAAAAATGCAAACTAGCCACAAAACACTAATATTTAGCGACACAAAAAATTATTTTCGAAAATTATAAAATTTTTTAATAGTTACTTACTTTTTTTCCACACATTTTGAGTGAGGTTTTGATAGGATATTTTTTAAAGCACTGAATCCTGGGGAGAAAATACAGTATTTTCTGAAAATGAAGTACTGCACTCAGGGCCTGTTTAATCGCTTTATCATCTTCTTCGGAATATGACGAAAATTCTTGCAGATTATTGTTTGGGACTTCTTCATCTGAAGAAACATCTGTTAGGGCATCCCTGCTTTCAGATGATAGGATCTGTAATGAATCCAAAGCTTCTTGAAGACTGAGCTTCTTTTTTCCAAACATGCTAAAAAAAGGAAAAAAAAAGTAATATCATCTGGAAAACTACCCATTTTTGCTAAATCTTAGTTACATACAAATAAATTATAATATTGTTAATTATTTTAATAAAAAAATAGGCATTTCATTTAATTGCGTGGGAAAAAAATAAATTGAAAAAAAAATCAGATTTAAAGTTTAAAATTTTCTGAAAACGTTAAAATAAAACACAGAAGCAAAATAAATAAGTTCAACAAAAATAAATGCGAAAGAAAGCATGACTCTGTTACTCTATAGTAGTGACGCTACAGCACAATAAATAACAATAATAAGCTACATGGATGTAAAAAAACAAAGTTCTTGCTCTAACATCCAATGTTCTATCGGTACCACAAAGTTGTTGAACTAAAAAATAAATTATGTACACTGTTCATTTAAAATAAATAGTCAAACCGTTTTCTATGGTCTTAACTAACAAATAAATAATAAGATACTTACCTTTTTACATTAACTACTTTTTTGGAACAAAAATGACGATCTCCGCAATTTGATCAAAATGTTAACTGAAAAA
Organism: Trichonephila clavata; assembly: GCA_019973975.1. Taxonomy (NCBI): domain Eukaryota; kingdom Metazoa; phylum Arthropoda; class Arachnida; order Araneae; family Nephilidae; genus Trichonephila; species Trichonephila clavata. The sequence goes on from BMAO01033057.1 coordinate 241,412, forward strand.
GCAAGCAACTTTTGTCTCAAAACAATCTACATTTCCCGCTAAAATATACATCATAGAACCCTTATTGCCTTTTATTCTATAAGAGTGGAATTGAAAGATTATTTCTACAAAATACCACACACACACATCAAAATATTGGTCAAAATTGTAATTCTATGTAAGTTTAAAATGTGTGGTACTTATATAAGAAGTACAGCCAGTTGATAAAAGATGAAGCAATACAGTGCATCTAGAGTCCAGCATTCTCTCTTGACTTAAATCCTATTGATTATGTTTGTGACCTTCGAATAACTCATTCCAGCGAAACCAATGCCTTCATTTTTTTATCTGGGACGTTAAGGTTGTATTTCTTAAAGGCCAGAACAGTATTCTCAAAATCGTATTTGGTATCTTTTTCCCGTCTATGGAAATTAAATATGCATTAATATTAGCTGTTTTAGGAAACCCTGCACCTTATGAAACATATTGCGTCATTTGCAAACAATGTTTTTTCATTATTTACATGGAACCAAACTATAGCTTGAAGCATCTTTTCGTGTTCTTTCCTTTTGAAAGAATTAAAGCTTTGATACATTGTTTTGTATTTGTTTTACCTGTATTGAATTTAAATACTTCAATATTTTCCATTATATAACCGTGCGTAGTTGTCTCACAGTTTTCTTCGCTTATTTGCTTGCTACATTAATTTTTTAACAGTGTATATTTATAACATTGATCAAAACATAAATGGTATTTGTACAAGTTTTAAGGATAAGTTCTGTAATTTATTTTATTATTTATACTCATAATTTAAAAAAAAACATATAATATAAATGAATATGCCACTTTATAAAAAGTTATTTTTGGTTAAATTTGCTAATCTTGAACCCACTCGTAATTTTAAGAAGTGCATCGTCAAAAATGATTACACTTTCTTTCCTCTTCTGTAGAAAACGACTTTTAGTTCTGCTAAGCTAAATCTAAATTGCTACATAAAAGCGAAAGTATCAAAAATAACTGGAAATTTTTTGCCATTATTGTGAGTGCAGAAGAACGCTAACATATTCATTTACTGATAAAAAATGATTTGGGAAGACTTATAAGCTCTTTTAAAGAAACAGTTTAAATTTTTACGTTCGAGTCATAAAAATAATGAAAATAATATTCAGGAAATATAAAAGTTTCAAGAATGAGTAAAGCAATTGACATTACTGCCTTCTTTTTCTCTGCTGCTATTGTATATAAGCGAAAAGAAAGTGATGCTACTAATAAGTAAATTCTAAATAGGTTTAGCACAAATCTATAAATTAAGAAATATTTACAAATTTTATCACTATCATAAATACTAAATGTTCTTACATTTAGAAATGTATGTTGAAGTAATATATAAATATCAATGAGTTTGATTAAACTCTAACAAGAAATGCTGGCATTCTTCTTATAAGTATAATAATATTAATTTAAAAATAATAAAATTAATTTAGGAGTTTTTTCCCTTGAAAACAAGATTTCTTAGATGTATGAAAAAAAAGGAATAAATTAATGAATGGTTAAAATTTATAGTAGCTCATATAAACATTAGAATTATTCTGTAAGAACGTAAACTCATTGGCATTATGTTGCAGAAAACCAAGGAACAAAATATTTACTGACTTCTACCTTTTTTAAAGTAGTTAAAGCAAAATACACACATTTACATATTTTCTAATTTCAAAACAATATCCAGCCATGAGACCGTTATCTTGACCTCTGGACCTCGCTTTCATAGAATCTTGAAGAAATCTTTTTCGAAAAAGTATTGTTATGGAAATTTTGGATTCTTCTCTGTCAATTGTGACTGGAAACATCAGTTGTGGATCAAGAAAGATTTTTTTTAATAATAGCATATGAACAGGAATGGCCTTAGCACCGACTTGGTTAGTAATTTAGATGCCAACTATCATTATGTTAGTAACGAAAATAGACATTTCTGTAAAGATCAAGACAGATCTAGGATATTTATTTTGTAACTAAATTCCAGTAGCCATTGCTATTCCATAAAAGGACAACGCAGAGAAACGAGTCAGAATTTGGAAGCGCTTTCATTTATTTAATGCGATTTTGTGACACTGAATTTGTATTGCTTTGTGGACTTTGGATCCAGGTTATGGAGGATTTTACGTTTATTAATTGTTTCCCATTAATTAAATGTGTTGTATTTATTGAATAGGGTTCAAAATGATCCCATATCACTCCCTTTTTCTAGTATTGAAAGGTAATCCTCCAAGTAGCAGTATATTTTAACATCCTTTGAATTTTAATGTGCATATACATACTTGCATACACAATAAGCAACTTTTGGAGAAAATTTCTGCCATCTGTTATGTGGAGAGCATATTTTGATTTGACTAATGATGTCTGTGTTGACATCAAATTCATTCTTCAAGAAATTTTCTCAATTCCTGTTTCTTAAAAATAAATTTTGAAAAACAACGTTAATTAAAATTTATCCAGTGAAAACTGGAGCTCATTTAAATGATTATATATGCAAATAGTATAAAATTTTTAACATAATTCTCTTTATCAATAGAAGGGAAAAAAGAAAATCACATGAATAAGAATTAAATAAGAGTGAATAATACATTAATAGCTTCTCAATAAAGCATTACAGTTATTGCTTTAAACCTTTAATTATACTGTTACCTAGCTTTTATCCGCGACTTCGTTCGCGTTAATATCTTTAAATAAATATCAAAGTCATAATCATTAGTAAAGTAAATAAAATACTATAATTTTTTATTGCTTCACTGGGACCATTAAAATTGAAAAATTCTAAAATTGAGAGTTAAAAAAATTGTGTGAAAACATACAAATAATTAACAACAAAAATTCAATTATTCACACTATTAATGTTTTAAAAAGTTGAAAGAGTGTATGTTTAATAAATAATTCTTCTTTAATGAGCTCAAAGCAGAATATTATTCTAGGATGCTACTGTATAGTATATTATATGTTCTTCCGTCAAGTGCAAATATGCGAAGATTTCGGGCATTGGACACACGTGTGAACAGGCTACATATAGTTGGCCATGGGAAAAGCATGGCATTTTCAAACGCAATGTTTATCTGCAATATTTACCTGTAATGTTTGCCCTTGCACTTTGTTAATAGTAATATCTACACTGCGTTTGGTTGGAAATTGAACTGATTTGAATTGAAATGGTAGGTCAGGGGGGATAATTGGAACTCGAGTTTTAAAAGCCCTTTCCCCTTTCCTGACAGCTGTTAAAATTGATGCATTAAGTATATTCTACATCAATTTTGTCGTAATCGTATTTGTTTTCAGACTGAATTTTTCAACTTTCGCTTATAAGCTTGAGGGTTTAATATACAAGCTCTGATTTCTTCTGCCGGTGTACCCCTATGGATTACAGGAAGGATTTGCCCGAAATCATCAGCCAATAAAACTACCATGCCACCCATCCGGTATAGTGGTTAATGACGTTGACTACGGTGCCGTAAGGCCTGGGTTCGAATCCCGGAGAAATCATGGACGTTTGAGTTGTAATCTTCATGACTTTAAAATTCCTTTGTGATGTGTGCTTCACGCTTACTTCTGTAATCCCCGTTTGTTTCTTTGTGATGCACGGTAAAGAAAAAAAAATGGCAGTTATAGAGACTGCCGATAGAAGTGAAAACTTAGAACTTTTAGTTTTAAAATTTGAAAAATCATAATGTTTGAATTAAAATTATCAACATCAATCTGGTTTTCACATCTAATTACACTCCGAGCAACAATTATATGCATGTTTATATGATTTTTTATCATTCAAATATATTACCGGCTGTACAATATCATGACAAAATATAAATACAATTCAATTGAAATAACAATTAGTATACAATCATATTATTATATAGATAGTATTTGTATTTACTTGAATTTCAATGTACTTGATTTTTAACATTATTTTAATTGTTTGCATCATTGTAATCATTAATTTCAACAATACTCAGGCTTTTTGTACTTTCAATTATTTCATTTTGTTCTAAAAAGATACACTAGGCTTATGGTAACTTAAGTAAGAGAGGGGAAAATGTTTGATTCAAATTTATCTAAGTATCTAGTAAAAAACGCATCGATCGTCATTTTATATTTTGTAGTACTGAGTTTTTGATCATTGGACATATTTAAATTATTTCATTTAGAAATTGAATTAGTGGTAGATTTTTATCATCTGCAAATTTAATATTGAAGTCTCCACTTAAAACCATCGGTACATTATCATATATTTTTTGTCAAATCTTTTTTCGAGTATTTCAGAACCTTTTTTGTATAAATCATCAAATTTTCGAATAAAATTTGTTGTATCTATCTCATAGATTTTCCAGGCGAAATATAAACGACAGCCATTAATATGTATTGTCCATTGTCGAAATTGCAACGAGTAATGCATATTTCACCTATATCAGAAACATTAACCCCAATGCTTCTAGTGAATTTAATGTGTATGTCCATATGTGAAGTAACGAAGTGTGATGTATCTTGAGTATTGTGATAAATACACTCATGTCCATAAATTAAGGATAATGAAGTTCAGGCAAAGAAAGAGACAGAAGCAAAAACAAATTTGATTTATTTGTAAAGTCAATTTATTAAACAAAAGGTAAAGAGCAATAAAGATGCTATATGTTTGACATAATTAATAAAAATTGCGATTTTTACTCTCTGGAGCAAATTTTAAAAAATAACCTATTTACAAAAAACAGTATAACATGGTTAGTATGATGGTTAATGCAGAGTGTGTCTCCCGGACGATGCAATACAGGCCTTACAACGCCTACGCATGTTAAGTATCAAATTATCAATCTGATCTTGGGTAATATTACACCACTCATCAAGCAATGCCCTCTGAAGGTCCAGTGGACAGGTGGGAGGGGGTTGACGGGCGGCAATTCGTCGGCCAAGCATATCTCACACATGCTCTATTGGATTCAAGTTCAGTGAGTATGCTGGCCAATCCATACGGGTGATATCCTCCAATTGAAGGCATTCGCCTACAATGTTTGCACGGTGAGGATGGGCGTTGTCATCCATAAACAGAAATTCAGCACCCATGGCGCCCCGAAACAAACGTATATGTTGTTCCAGAATGACATCCCGATAGATGTGGCCTGTAATCGTTACACTCTGAACATGCGGGTCAGTTCTGGAACCAAGAATAATTCCTCCCCAAACGAGCCATCCTGCACCACCATAACGGAGTCGTTCAGTGGTGTTCTCTTGGTGGTAACGGGTACCTGGCACTCTCCATATGAAAGTCCGGCGAGAATCAGACTGCAAACTAAACCTGGACTCGTCGGAAAACATCACACAAGACCACATTTGCGGTGTCCACAATGCATGCTCTCTACTCCAGGTTAATCGCAGGCGACAGTGAGTTGCGGTAAGGGAAACACATCTGACAGGCCTACGAGCATATAGACCAATGTGCCCTAAGCGTCTGTACACGGTCTGCCTTGAAACTGTCGTACCGGTAGCTGAAGAGAGCTGACGAGATAGGTCTGATGCTGTGCTCCGTCTGTTTCTTTTGGCAGTAACTGTCAAATACGGGTCCTCATTCGGCGTTGTAACTCAGGGGTGACCTGTGCTGTAACATCTATTCACATTACCATCATCTTGGAATCGTTGCCAAAGCCTGGAGATGACACTCTGGACGATTCCAAGTTCCTCGGATATTTTCAGCTGGGTACGTCCACATTCCAGTCGTCCGATAATTCTACCATATAAAAAATCATCCAAATGCTTTCTTTGTGCCATAACTATGCGGTTATTGCACTGAAAGGCTTTTAAAGCGCTTGTGAACAATTTTATTCTTTGCCACCATTCCTTATATACCCCTCTCTTACACTCTCGTTATTGTGACGTACTATCTGTGCCATCTGGTGGTTTCCTGTAATTTGCATATTCTTCTTCAAGATGTGTGTGATAATTATTTGTATTAGAGTTCAATTTCTGTGTGATGCTGAATTATCTTTAATTTATGGACATAAGTGTAGCTACGGCTGCTGCTGGAACTTCGGGTCTTTTATAACTTACAATGAAGTTGAAATTCGGAATATCAAGTGGTTCTTCATTTTTCATACAAATTTCTGACAAAATCAGAACATTATTTTTTTTAATAGCATCATTTTTTTAGGTCAGCTGCATGTGCATGCAAACCTTGACAATTGAATGAAAATATCGATAATCCTTTCTTGTTGAAGATGAATTCTAGAAAGATTTTGGTGGACGTTTGTTGTGTATCGTTTTGTAACCTTTTCTATTCTAACGTTAGATCATTTCAATGACTTGTTGATCCTTTATGATGTTTATCTGTTTCTGAAGCATTTAGAGGTGTTCTTGTTCTACCAATCCAAAATTTACAGCTGCTGCTAATAGTTTCTTGAGTAACCAAAAATAAACCTTGAATCCTCGTTATTCTTGTTAAATCTACGTATACTAATTCTCTAGGATGTTTTCGATCGTATTCGTAGACAAGAGCATCATAAGTACCTCCCTGTGATTTGTGAATAGTCATTGCCCAAGTAGAAATAAGTGGAAAATGCTTTCGTTTCACTATTATAGTTGTGACGGGTGCTTACGCGTTTCACTAACCTTCTCTCAATTCCTTTAAGATTGTATTTATTTTAACCAATCCCCGCTGAGAGCCAAAAGTGTGACTTATGCAAACAAGATAGTTTCGGGTTTAGCGAGTTCGAAAAAGATATAAAAGGGAGAAATGAAATGAAGAGATGAGGATGACTACGTGGTTTGATAGAGGAGATAACTACGAGGTTGATTAAGAAGGTGATTCTGAGAGGTTAGTTTAACTAGTGAAGTTTGTTCGCCGTAGGAAGATTATTGAAAAAGGTTCATTATTTCGGTTCGGACGGAACTGAAGATATCAAGGATTGAAGCCGCTCTTTAGATCCATCAAGTATTAAAGAATCCTGCCTTAAAAAGATATCAGGTCTGTTATTTTCATAAATTAGAGATAAATGCGTAGTTTGATTGTATGCGTTATTCTCCGTGGTTTCAGTTAGTGTTCCGTCGTTCATAATTGAATTCTTATCGCACTCCACTGTAATTTGTTGTTCTTAAAGTTTGATTAATATTTGTGTATTTCTATAATAAGAAAGATTAATAAATAATATTGGTTTATTAATTAAGTAGTTGTTAATTATGAATCCAACATACCCGAATTTAGATAATGTGCAAAGGGGAGTTAATAATCATAGGGGTAGTGAGAGACTACGACACTGGCGCCCAAACGAAATACCGGAATTAAGAGCAGGTGCAGGATTTAGAGTTTTGCCGGAATTATTTTTTTCGGGTAAAGAAAATGTGCCTGAGTTTATTTCCAATATCGATGACAATATAGCCTACTATGAAATACCGGCGAATCTATCATGTGCGTATTTAAAAGGTCATTTAATTGGGAGAGCGTTATACTGGTTTGAGGTGATTGGGTTCAAATGTGTAAATGAAGAAGCGACTGCATTTGCAACGCTTAAAAAGAAATTGTCAGATAGTTTTCCGGTAATACGGAATAAATCAGAGCTAGAAGCTCAGTTTTTTTCATCAAAACAACGGACAGGTCAAGCCCCGTCAGACTTTATTTTTCAGCTGTTAAAAATACATAAAACTTTGGATTTGAATTATGATGAGATAAAATTGATCGATCACATAGTAAAGCGACTAGAACCCCAAATAATGGATTATTTAGAAGTTCGAAACCCCACAACGAAAGCTCAATTGATAGAGTTGGTAGACCGGTATGAGAAACGTCATAGCTGCAGGGAAAACCAGGGTTCGAGTAATAATTTTGCTAGTCGAAGTTGGGATGTGAGTAGGAATCCTGAAGAAAGAAGGAATAATAGAAATTGGAGAGATACTGGGGTCGGAAATAGTCAAAATGATCAAAGAGACTAGGCAGGGGTGCGAATAATTTTTCTCGTCGTAATTATCAAAATCAAGGATTCGAGGGAGGTAGTCGCTACAATCAGCCAAATCAGCGAACAGACCGGTATCAGAACCGTAGGATGGTGGTTAGGAAGGGTCCTAATGATGATTCAGCAAAGCTGAATTGGAGGCGTGTTGATTGCAACAGCGGAAGGCAGAGAAATGCCAATTTAAATTTTCTAAGAGATCGTGTTGAAAGAGATCCTCCTATTAGAATTAAACTTAATTCATTACGATTATCCCCAGTTGAACTTCCGTATGTGCCGAATCTTTTGCATGATACATTTCTAAAAGCGCTCTGGATACAGGTGCGGAAAAGTCATTTATTTCAGAAAAAATCATAACGGTCATATTTTTCTTTCTGTCCTATTAAAAAATCGTTAGCTGAAGTAGTTACAGCTCAAGGGTCACAATGCAGAAATTTAGGCACAGTTGAGTTAAGAATTAAAATAAGAGAATTTTCGAAGTTGTGGAAATTTCCTGTGATTGCTGAGATGCAATATCCATGCATCCTAGGTATTGATTTTATGTCACATGCAAAGATTAGTTTGGACTTTCTGTCTAAATCGTTAATCATTCCGGATTCGCAAATGGAAAAATTGGCAATTTCGGACGAACCGGTTCAGATAGATTTATCTAACACTAAGTTAAATTCAAAACAAAAACAAGAATTACAGATTTTGTTTAAGGAATTTCATGGGTTGTTTTCACTTAAGCCTGGTCTGACACATCTGTTATGTCATGAAATTGACACGGGTGATAGTCCTCCTGTTTTTTCGAGACCTTATCGCTATGACAGGGTCAAACAGGGTATAATCGACTACCATGTTCAGAAGATGTTGGGTGATGGAACAATAGTTCCAACAACATCGCCCTACGCATCTCCAGTTGTTTTATGTCGGAAGAAAAACGGGTTGCCGTTAGATGACCCAGAAGCGTATAGGTTTGCAATAGATTATAGGAAATTAAATGCGATCACGAGATATCCGCGATATCCGCTACCAATAATTGATGATTTGATCACTAATATTCCACACACCGAAATTATGTCATCACTTGATTTACGCAGCGGATGCTTTCAGATGCAGTAGACCCCAAAGATGTTCATAAGACGGCGTTTGTTACAAAAAAATGGTACTTTTGCATTTACTCGCATGCCATTTGCCTTTCGGGGGCAGCTCCAAATTTTCAAAGGGCCATAGAGATGATCCTCAAGCCAGTCCTCGGGTGTTTTGCCCACTCTTACATGGATGACGTGATTATTTCGTCTCCATCTTTTGAAAGCCATGTAGAACACTTACGGGAAGTATTCAGATTGTTGCAGGAGGCTGGTTTAACGTTGAATCGCGAGAAATGTCATTTCGCGAGGGAACAATTACGTTATTTGGTTTAGTTATTAATAAAGAAGGAGTTAAAACAGATGAGGAGAAGGTAAAAGCATTATTGAAATGAAACCTCCGAAAACTGCAAAACAAATAGCAAAATTTTTAGGAATGACGGGTTGGTATCAAAAGTTTATTAAAAACTACGCAGACATGTGTGAGCCCTTATATAATTTAAAACGAAAAAAACTCTCCGTTGTCGGAATCAGCGCAGGAAGCCTTTGATCGTATTAAGAAAGCACTGACAGAAGCTCCATTGTTACAATACCAGATTTTTTCCCACATTTTGAACTCTATACGGATGCGAGTTCAGTGGGGGTAGGAGCAGTATTGACACAGAATAATTGGCCTATGGCGTTAGCCTCGAGAACTTTAAACCGCGCAGAAAGGAATTATAGTGTGACGGAACGTGAATGTTTAGCTGTCATATGGGCATTAAATAAATATCGCACGTATTTCGGATTCTTGCCGGTTAAAGTGATAACAGACCATGCTGCACTTACCAAATTAACGAATGGAAAGAATTTGTCGTCTAGAATGATAAGGTGAACGCTTAAGTTGGCAAATTTTAATGTAGAATGGGAACATCGCCCAGGTACGCAAAATTTAGTGGGCTGATATGTTGTCTAGAAACCCGTTAGAAGTAATGAAGAACCAAAGGTGTCTTGTGCGGTGATTAGATCGTTAGTATTATCGTCTAGAGAACAGTTGAGAGAGGAACAGATAAATGACCCGGAGCTAGGTCACATCATGAAGTTTTTGGAAAATCCGGACGATAGTTCCATTAATGAATCAATCTATAGAAATTGGTCCCATGACTTTAAAATCGTTGACGGATTGCTATATTATGCAAAATATACAACACACTAGGTAAATTAAGGGTATTTATACCTAAAAATTACGTAAAGATGTTATGCGAGAATTCCATGATCGCGATGGCAGGCCATTTAGGCAAAAAGAAACCTACTTTAAATTAAAAGTCGCGTGTTATTTTCCGTACATGTGGAAATACATTTATAAATATGTAGCAACCTGCGACCAATGCCAAAAAGTCAATTATAAAATGGATTACCAGCTGGTCAATTAATTCCGATAGTGACGAATTTTCCGAATGAAATCGTATCTTTAGATTTGTTAGGCCCATACCCTGCAACTAGTCCAGAACGCTATAGATTTATTTTAGTAATTACAGATAATTTTTCTAAATGGGTTGAAATAGTTCCTTAAGGAAAGCTTCGGCTAAAGCAATTGCCATATGCATTTTTTGAGAATTATATTGCGCGTTATGGAGCTCCTGTAAAATTAGTACCGACAACGGCCCCCAAATGATATCCGAAGTTTTTGAGCAAGTATGTCGCAGTTGCACATAAAACACGTAAAACTGTGGTATATCGTCCACAAGCTAATCAAACAGAAAGAGTTAATCGCACTCTTTTAAAAATGATTTCGAGTTTTTGTCGCGGATAA